>OU824210.1:14538977-14694477 GCA_917499995.1 Ichneumon xanthorius
TAAAAGAAATAATAAGTTCGTGGGAGATATAAATTTCTTTTGTTGGTACAGTTGCGGCGTCGAGGATATCAATTTTTTTTTACAGTTGTCAGCACGTACCGTTAGAGTGCAACGTTTATATATCTTTCGTTTTCGTTTGTGTATTATTATTTACTGAGATGTGGCAACCTAATTGTTAATTTAATTTAATTATAATAAAAGACGAATTAACAAATCCGAAGAATTAAAAAAAATCCGGCTTGTTTCATTTATACTTTAGCCGGCTCAAATGTATAGCTTTACACATTTTTATAAATATATTCTGTTTTTTCTAATAAGTTTTTCGGTGTACATGCTATAGAAGTATTGAATAACGTAATCTGATGTAATTAAGTCGTTTTCTAGGCGTGGAAACGCTTGCTAAGAATTAGCTGAATTAGCCGGTTTAGCCGCGGCTAAGAATTAGCCGGATTAGCCGCGGCTAAGGGTTAGCCGGCTTAGCCGCGGCTAAGGATTAGCCGGTTTAGCCGCGGCTAAGCCGGCTTAGCCGGCCAAATCGATATGCCTTTAGCCGGCTTAGCCGTCCTAGCCGGCTTGGCTGGCCTAACTGTACAGCCCTAAAGCACAGCGGCGCTGCCGAGCGGGCTTGCGGAGAAAACAAGCTCAAGGTCGGAGAAAGGCAAAAGCGAGGGAAAATCGGCCTCGCTGATTGGCCAAAAGTGACGACACCCCCCGTTGCACACGGCACCGACCGAGCACACTATTTGCTCAGCGGATAAGACCGGATAATCGTCACGATCTTACCGACCCGGGATTGGAGGGCAAAGCAGGAACAACACGATTAGCCAATCAGAAAATTAATAATCGGGCGACCGCACGCAGACGCGAGTCCGCCAGAAATCTGCCAAACCGACGGAGTGGGAGTCCAAAATCGGGGTATAAAGGACGGCGATTTCGGCAGTCGATCAATCAGTGAACGATCTACTTTATCATCGGCCAACTCCAAAGGAAAAAGTGCAAAGTGAATAAAAGTGAAAAGTGACTAAAGTGAAACCGTGCCAAAAGGGACTTATAAATTTTGTGCTACGGTGAACTTATAAAATTTTGGTGCCAAATCGGACTTATAAAATTCGTGCAAACGGACTTATAAAATCTGTGCTGAGTTGGACTTATAAAATTGGCGAACACTGGACTTATGAATTTTGTGCTGGGCGGACTTATAAAAATTTGTGCCGGATTGAACTTATAAAATTCGTGCCAAATTTGGACTTATAAAAAATTTGTGAACCTTGGACTTATAAATGTTCGGGCCAAGTGAACTTATAAAGTGTGCACCAAAAAAAGGACTTCTAAATTTGGTGACAATTTGAACTCATAGATTCGTGCCAGAATCGGACTGATAAGCATTGTGTGCCGAATCGGACTTATCAAATTCGTGCCGGAATCGGACTCATAAACATTTGGTGCTACGGCGGACTCATAAAAAAGGTGCGCCTGAGTGAACTCCTACGATTCGGGCCAATAAAAGTGACATTCGGAGCGGACCGGTAAAGTGACCAAAGTGACCGGTCAGACACTGCGAGGTCGGATCAGACAAATATTACAACTCCAGGGACTTGAAAAAAGTACATCCGGGGGTTCGTTCACTCCCCCTGAAGGCTCCTATATCGACAAAACAAGGTAAAAAAGTTTTTGTCTCCAATTAACGCCAATTGCAAATTACGAGGTGAGCGAGCCGTCACAGGCGATCGCCGTGCCGTGACGTCACCGCGAGACAGCCGAGCACAGCGGCCAGCTGGACTTCGCGTCGATCGAGAAGCTGCCCGCGCATGCGTGGTGCGGTTCACGCGAAATAAATCATTTTCGATTAAAGATATCTCCTTGAAGCCATAAAATAAGACGATAAATAGGGACAATAAGCGAAGGAGAAACCAGTGATTGAACGAGATTGATATCCTTTGTGCATTCTTTCTTCTTGCCGAAAGAACAATATCTGTAATCGCTCTGAATATAATTGTAGACATCGAATAAACCGAGTTAAAACGGAACGGAAAAAGGGTTAAGGAATCCTGACGCCTGTACTTTTACAAATAAAGCATATTTTTGAAACGTCAAAACCGTCTCTGACACGCCAGCCCATAATTCCTTAACGCTCGAGTCCCCGAATCCGTCCGCTTGAGTGCCCTTCTCGCAGAAGGAGGCGCATAAATACGGAAATTATTGTACAAGGAATCTGCTCCTGTTACAATATATATATATATATATATATATTATTTCGCTGCCATCTGGTGTGAGGCGCGGTAAAAAGGGAAAAAAAGAAAATACATTTTTTGTATTTCTCTCTTTTTTTCAAATTAGTATAGCATCAATCAATATGGTGTCAATTTATCAAGTCATTATATCGAAAAGTATTTTTTTTGTTTTATCAAATTATTTGTTTATTATTATTATTATCGTTATTTATTGGATGCTGTTGCTGCTACTTGTGTAGCGCATCCACAATTTTTTTTTTTTTTTTTTTTATTTATTTATATTTTTTTTTATTATTATTTTTTTTGTAAATATGTATATGTATATATTGTGACGTGGTACGTCACAAGCCTTTCCCCAAAATCGGCTCGAGTCCGCCGCTCACCCAACGTTAGACCCGGATATTTTTACGCTTTTTTTCTTCTATTTATTTTGTGTAAGATAGCATGTAAATTCCCGTTTTTTCCCTCCCGTTACCCTTTTGTTTGAATGTGCGCGACTCGATGACAATATCGACATCCCCCCCCCCCCCCCCCCCCTCGACGGCCCACGATCAAGGAACAGCAAAGGAACGAGAGCCGACGTGCTGACGCCGAGGAAGGTAGGAGGATCGTGGACGAGGGGAAAAAGCCGCCAACAAGACCGTCCAGAAAGTCCGCCCGAAAAGCCCGTCGAAAAGCCCGCCGAAAAGCCGCCGCTGCCCGCCCGCCTGCCGCCCGCTGGGATCGCCGACGCATGGCATCGATCGACGATCCAGCGGGGACTCTACCGCCACCTCCCGTAGACCGGAAGAAAAACGCCCGTCCATGACTCCGATTACCGACCGACGCTGACGCACAGGTGCTCTCGTCCCCCACCACCATCAGCGCCAACGCCGACGAAGAAGAAGACCCCGCCATGTCCCTTACTCTCCGAGCCGAGCGCGTGACGTATGGACGTGTGTGTGAGACCGGGAGTCAGTAATTTTAAGTTATAGAAAAATATTGTAAAGTGTGACAGTCGAGAGCGAGTGTGCAATTTGTTACGAATTTATAAGACGACTCGGCTGTACACTGTGGAACCCCGACTCCGTTGCGGAGAGAATAACCAGCCCTTAAGACGAATCAGAGATAGCCCAGGGACGCGATTTGGACCGACATGCGAAATTATATAACGACTGAGGCTGTCCACTGATTCGAGAAAAGTTTGTAATCGAGACCCCTGTGTGCTGAGTGAGTGAGCCCTCCGATCGTAAGTTTTTGCCCAAATTTTTCCCGACCCGATTGACCCGTTTTCCTTCCCCGAATACCCGTTACTTTTATAGAAATTATAAGTGAAAGATTTTGCCTCGTGGTCGACACGTGGTCGGCATTTTTGCACACGAGCAGAAAGTTATCGCGCGCGTGGTGAGCGGCGTAAAATTCGTTAAGTTAGCTATTAGTGAAACAGTTTTTTCCCATCGATCCCATTAAGATTTTGAGACACTTTTTTGTGTTAATGATTAAGACCGAGGTAATATTGTAAGAAGCCGTCGATTCGTGTAAGCTCCCCCTGAGCCCTCTCCCCTCTACCGAGCTAGCTGGACTGTCCATTGCGACAGAGATATTCTTTCAAGTTTTGAGTTTTTTTGTTTTGAGTAAAGTCTTTTGAGAAGAGATCCGTGCCGTTTGCACGATCTATTACGGTGCTACACCGTGAAAGTAGCTGGCGCCCATCTGAGTTCATAGTTAGTGTATTATTGGATTTTCGTGCAACATTTGTCTGACCAGCTCTCCCGTTAGTCTCTCTTAAAATCCCCCTAACTCCGCCAAATTCATTCCGAATATTTTCCCCCCTTTGCGTCCCCCTTTAGTATTGTTTTTTGAATAATTTGAACCAATTGCATTTTTGTTTTTCTCCGAGATTATTGTTCAGAATTAAGTATTTGTTATCTGGCCCCCCCTTTTTTGCGATTATATTCAGTTTATCCCTTACCGTTTTTTCACTATTATTTAAAACCCGATTTATTATTATCTAACCTTCCCGCGACCTTGTTATTATTTCTTCGCCCTCCAAGTCATTATTATCGCTAGTCCCATACTATCTGTAATCTCTCCCCAGTATTATTTTCATTTTTGGTTTTCTTTCTTCAACGTACCCGTAACGGCGTTGAAGCGACTGTTATTTTCTTTTGTTTTTATTTCTTCAACGTACCCGTACCGGCGTTGAAGCGACTGTTATCTTCGACTTTTGTTATCCTTCCACATTATTAAACGACTGTTATTATTGTCCCCGACGAGTACCATTATTTTGCTCGACCCTTCCCCTCCCCACCCGTTGCACGATTTTAGTATCATTTTTTTTAGTTGAAATTTACAAGTGATTTTTTTCCTCCCCACGGGGGAAAATAATAACATCACAATATATTTTCCCTGTTTTATTTTATTTAATTTATAATTATTGTATATATATTTATTTATTTGTATGTAAAAGGAGTATGTAAAAGGGAGGGAAGTCGTTTGTTAGTTAGTGTTCTTTGTGTCACGTACCCTTTTCGCGGTCGTACGCTTTTTACACGCGTCGCGTGTCGGCGCTCGGTTCCCGTGGGGCCGTGAAAGGGAAAAGATTTTTTTTTCTCTTTCTTCTCCGTTTTTTTTCCTTTTCTTTTTTTTTTAGATAAAGGAGGTAAAAATAGATAAAATGGGTAAACGGAGGGTACTTACATTGCCAGTATGATTGCGAATAATAGTGTCATGGGTTTTGCTTTTTTTTTCGCTTATATTCCTTGATTTTTTTTTTCGCTTCCTTCCTTCGATTTCTATATTCGAGACGTCCTTCCTTCCTTCAATGTTTTATTTTTTTTCTGCGGTGGCGGATGGTACGTCGATCGATAGGACGGGTCGCGTCGATGCGGCTGATTACGCCCGTGGTGGGTCGATGCGACGGTCGATGGCAGGTGGTCGACGGTAACGTCGGCGGCTGCTGTGCTACGTGCGGCCGTCGGTATGACGGGTCACGGTAGCGGCGGGTAGAGGTGCACTTCGACCGAGCGTTTCGCTCGTTTATTGTGCTGTCTCTTTTTTTTTTGCACTATGTTTTCGTCTTTTCCACATTTCACTTCCTTTCTCTTCTCTTCTTTTTTTTTTTGCACTGTTGCTGTTTGTTTTTTTTATTACTATTATTATTGTTATTCGTATATTATTATTTCATAAATGTGTTTATATATGTATACTTAATGTCTAGGTTCGTTATTATTTATCAAGTGTCTTGGCACCGTATTGTTTTTCACTGTCTCTCTTTTTTTTCACTTTCTTTTTCACTGTTGGTATTTATTATTATATTTTTTTTTGTAGCGGTATCGTACGAGCTAGGCTCCAGTACGACGAGTCCGGTTCAGTTTAGTTTTTTTTTCACTGTATAACTTTGTTTTTTTTTTTAATGTGTTGTGTCACTCACTTTTTTTTCACTTCCGGGTTGTTAGTGCGAGCACGGCTCGAGCACTAGCGTTTAGTTCCGGGTGAAAACATTTTTTTTTTTTTTAATGAGATTTTATTTTTTTTTATTAATGAAAAAACTGGTGTGGGCGCGTTTATATGGTAAGACCACTTCTGGCACCATGTGATGTCAGGACGATGCCGGTATAAATGAATAACTGTGGTTGGTATGGAATATAGACTTGATGACTTTATTGGTCGCAGCGTAGTTTAGGGAGAGTTTCGGGAGAGTGTACCGTCTGACTGCTCGAGCTGGACTGACTCTCAGAGGTGCGAGGCTGAGGGCCTCGGACCCCGCAACAAAGTCGCGACGGACTGTCGCGACGCTCGCGATAAAGGCCTTCTCACGGCTCTAACAAGGAAACATTCCCAAGTGTCCGACCCCGATTTCGATAATTTTGATATATGTTGTAGAACTCGGAAATTTAAGGGACACGTATTTTTTTTATCATCCCTCGTTGATATATAAGGGGTGAAACAGCCCCTCAAAGTTTGGCAGAAAAACAATATTTTTTTTTTTTTTCATAGAAGCACTTGACGATTATGAATGAAATTTGGTATACATATATCTCGAGCCAACAGGACTCAGAAATGGTAGTGTGCATCACGGACGCACCCCTTTAAGGGGGTAAACTACCCCTATCTAAATCTTTTTTTCTTTTTTTTCGGCGAAAAATAATCGAACTGGAATACAAATAGCATCGTTTTGAAGCTAAAATGATATTACAGTTTACGAGTTTTTGGTTTTTTCCGAAAAACCACTGTTTGACCAGGTATATATATTTCAAGGCTTTCAATATTTCCCATAGAAGCACCCGACGGATTTCAATAAAATTTGGCAAGCATATATTTCAGAGCAACAGAATTGAAAAATGATGCTGTCCGACACGCGCCAACCCCTTTGTGGGGGTGAACCACCTTGATCATCTATTTTTTTTCAGGATAAAAGAACCGAAAAAAATATAAATTGTTTACAGCGGATGCTTGCATAAAAAAAACTCCCGTTTTCGCTTGGAGGGCAGTCAGAAGTTCAATGAGAGTTTACAGGATTTTATTTTCATATCAAGAACCATAATTTAGCACACGGCATATATTCGAAATATAGGTAATATGTGGATTTGATAATATAACATGAAACTACAGATGAAACTATTTGCATCGCAATTTTATTCATTTCATTAGAAACGAATAAAATTACCATAAATTAAAAAAAATATATTAAAATAAATGCATTAGCATTTATTTTTATTCAGTTCACACATGTAAAGCTTATTCGACCGAATCTGCCTCACGGCAGATTCTACGATGCGGTAATCGTTTCATTATGAGTCTACTCATAATTCTGGAAAAATAAAGATAAGATTAGTTCTTCGACTTCATAAAATAAAAATAACCGATCACATATTTTCTTCGTGCGTATTTTCGTGACGCCAAAAATATAAATGGATCTCGAAGTTTCCGGAAAACTTCGGGCGGCAGGCCTGTAAACAATTCGGAACGAAAATAGACAAATGTTATCCCAAGTAGTCGTGCGGCTCTTTATAAAGTCTGAGCGTGCATTACTCCTCATCATTCGGTGTTGAAAATTTCGCGTTCGGAGCCTGCCGTGTTATCAGTGCGTTCCGATATTTTAAACATGTTTGTGAATCCAATGAACGTGCTTAATTTATTACTTGCAACATTTCAAACAATGTATCTACCAACGACTGAAGTCAATCGGCAAGAAATCATTCTGAAAGAATCGATTCAAAAGATTCTTCTGGACAGTATATGGGACTTCAACACTTTAGAAGTATATGAAGAATCTACATTGGGTTTCGTAGACGACTTTCCCGGAACAGAAGCAGAATACGTTGAAGACGCCGAAGATTGGACTGAGGAAGAAGTGGCTGGACCTTCTTGTTCTGTGTGCCCTAGTCCTGTAAACGATGAAATCTCATTTGATTACAAAAAAAGGGCAGTAGAGTACTGGCGGAGTGGAAAAAAAGCTATCTCAAGTTTTCTACTGTACAAAAGTCATTTGCGAGACTTACTAATCCTTGTCAATTAACGAGATGGGCAAAGCAAGTGGACGAAGGAGGAACGCGGAAAGTAAAATTGATGCATATCGCCGAATTTACATTAAACAAATTACGAAACGCTATAGAAGCTGGATTAATAGTCCATGACTCGGACATCAAAAAATGGGCTCTGGAATCATGGGGAAAGCAGGGGAGTGGCGATAGGCCTTTCGTGGCCTCTTCAAAATGGATATACAATTTCAAAAAAGCCCATCGGATCGTTTCAAGAAAAATCACAAAGTTTGTCTCAAGAAAGACGATAGAAGACAGTGCTAATTTGAAAAAATCAGCTGATGAGTTTGTTGCTTCTGTCAAGCCTTTTATAGCAGAATACGGGCCTGAAAACGCATATAATTCTGATCAAAGTGGATTCCAGCTTGAAATAGATTCAGGACGTACGTTGACGTATGCAGGAACGGAAAAAGTCGAGTGTTCTGCTCAATCCATATCATCTACAACTCATAGTTATACTATTCAGCCAATTGTCTCCTGTGATGGGCGACTACTATTGATAGTATTAAATGTATTAAATAATAAATAAATCCTCTATTGATAGTATTAAAAGAAGCAGGCGATCACTTTGGTCCTCTAGTAGAAAAAACATTAATCCGTCCTCCGAATGTATACCTCCTCCCTTAGTCATCTGGCAAAATGACAAAAGGTAATGATGTACTACAATGATAATTTTCTTTTTATTACTGCAATGTGCATGAATATTACTGGTAGCAATGTTTTGCAATTACAGACCACTTCAAAACATGGCTAAAAGAGGTGTTCTTTCCTAACGTTGGAAGAAGAAGCCTACTTTTACTGGACTCCTGGAGCGGTCACTGCAGAAATATTATCGCAGAAACGAAGCCTGCAGATAAAGATGTTGTGTTGATGACTATACCAAAAGGAACTACCGGAAGAATTCAACCTTTAGACGTTTATGGTTTTAGGGTGAGGAAAAACTTTGTGAAGCGTTTCTCTGACAATGCGATCCTACACAATTACGATGTCAATCTTCATTTACGGAACAATATTATAAAACTACAATCACTTGTACATAATCAACTATCTTCGCCTAGGTATCGATCCCTTTTTCAATATGCTTGGTATAAAAGTGGCTATGTAGACGACAGATTAGAAAGTTTTCCAAATCCTGTCGAATTTGCTTTCGAAAAATCTTCCGTTGTGAAATGTGCTGTTTGCGGTGCACTACCTATAATACGATGCTCATGGTGTAAGAAAGCATTGTGCTTCGAACACTTTTTCCACGATCATCACTACTGTCATGAATATGAGCCATAATTTTTTGTTACAAAAATTTTTGGTGAACATTATTTTTATCATATAGAATTTTCCGAAATTTTCAGTCCCAAGATTTTTTTGCTTTCCAGAATTAATATTCTTGGAGTATTCCCATATATCCCATATTCCATACATGTATTGGAACGAATAAATTTGGAATGAACATAGTATCATCTGTAGAAATGTTATATTATCAAATTCACATATTACCTATGCTTCGAATATATATCCCGTGTGCTAAATTATGGTTTTTGAAAGTAGAATAAAATCCTGTAAACTCTCATTGAGAGTTTACAGGATTTTAGGAATTCGCCCTCCAAGCGAAAACGGGAGTTTTTTTTATGCAAGTATCGGCTGTATACGATTTATATTTTTTTCGGTTCTTTTATCCTGAAAAAAAATAGATGATCAAGGTGGTTCACCCCCACAAAGGGGTGGGCGCGTGTCGGACGGTATCATTTTTTAATTCTGTTGCTCTGAAATATATGCTTGCCAAATTTTATTGAAATCCGTCGGGTGCTTCTATGGGAAATATTGAAAGCCTTGAAATATATATACCTGGTCAAACAGTGGTTTTTCGGAAAAAACCAAAAACACGTAAACTGTAATATCATTTTAGCTTCAAAACGATGCTATTTGTATTTCAGTTCGATTATTTTTCACCGAAAAAAAAGAAAAAAAGATTTAGATACGGGTAGTTTACCCCCTTAAAGGGGTGCGTCCGTGATGCACACTACCATTTCTGAGTCCTGTTGGCTCGAGATATATGTATACCAAATTTCATTCATAATCGTCAAGTGCTTCTATGAAAAAAAAAAAATTATTGTTTTTCTGCCAAACTTTGAGGGGCTGTTTCACCCCTTATATATCAACGAGGGATGATAAAAAAAATACGTGTCCCTTAAATTTCCGAGTTCTACAACATATATCAAAATTATTGAAATCGGGGTCGGACACTTGGGAATGTTTCCTTGTTAGAGCGGCGTTGACTTTCCGCAACGGCGTATCACCATCAACCCACTCGAGACGATGATGAAAGTACGTTAGGCGATTATTGCTGGCACGTACTTCTTTAGGTAACTCGCCAAAGTCGTATGGTGCATCGATCACCCAATGGCCGAAATGATCTCCTTGCAGCGTTGTTACGGCAATCTCTTTGGGCAGAAACTCGCCGTTCTTTCCGTACAGGGCTTGAATATTGACTATAGCGTCCATGATGAAGGTTTGATGTAAACTGTTGTCGAATATACCAAGATCCCACGGTTTAAATACTATTCCGACCGATGCTCAAGCGCGTCCTCTCCGAAAGAGGCGTGACATTCTCATACGTGGAGAGGGTGACTTTTGTCTCGGTTACCATCTGGTGCTCAGGCACTAAAATCGGTAATGACCTGACGAGCAGAATCAATTTCAATTACGTTATCATATTCGGCATAAAGGACGCAATTTATTGTAGCGTGGAGAGCCCGGGCGAAGCGTACCTCGATTCTCACACTGCCATGTTTCACGAGGTTCCAGTGTGTGAAACAGTTTGCCGATAAATCCAGCGTCAAGTCAAAAGCAAACAGACAAAATCCTTTTGCGTACGCTTCACGGTCAATTTCTATTCCCTCGTTTTGAAAGTGTATACCCGTGCCCGAAAAGAGCGTGTGGTAACTCTGGACCCAGTTTTCGTTTCCGCCGAACTCGGGCTGAAGCGGTTTTCCAGGTATCTGTTGTCCATCAACGTAGAGCGATAGAAAATTTATCGTATGATGTTGGAAATTGAAGGGATTCAGCGTTTTATCGCCGTTGAAAGCCCTGTTGAATACGAAACCGAGTATAATACGTTTCGGTAATTGTCCAAGGATTACATTGTCCAATGTATCACCGATTATTCCACTGTGCATGGTAAAGGATTTAACTTCCACACGTGTTATGGGATACTTTGCTGTCGTCTTCGCCAAAGTCTTGGCATGTGCTATAAGTACTCCAGGGCTAATTTTTGCCCGTCGAACCAGTAGACCCACATCGTTAATTTTTATTTTGTGCATCACGCCTTGTATCGGTGCCTCCATAAGGCAAAAATCGTCTTTCGAACGAACGAGCCGTAGACGCACTTCTACACCGTTTATCAAAAATTTATCCTGATTGAATACATCACAGTGTAAATGGCCAATCATATCTACAGTCCTGGCTCCTTTGATATACGCTGATCGAATCTCCTGCCCATAATTAACAGGTTCTGTTTTCGAGCCGGGCATCGCCTCGAGGCTACCTGGATTATCTATAAACCATAAACCAGCTGTCAGATTTGAATGTTTTGCCGCTGGGCCGTAATTGAGTAATGTTTCAATGTATGCCCGATACGCATAAGCGTTATTGGACGACGCAACGAGCTTTTGGTTGAAAAATGCATCGACCTGATTAAAGAGGCTGTGTAGAAAGTTATTAACAGGCGCTACTTTGTATGTCGATTCGGCGTTGGCCAGTACTTTCAGTTTTACGCAGATCATAGTGTGGGCAAGATCCAGGTACTCGTCGCCATGGCCAGGTATAACAAACTCGATGGGGCCATCGTCGGACAATGAAGAGACAGGCTTGTAATGAACCCATTGAGAGGCTTCTATGGTTGTTTGCGTTGGCGGTATAGTGAATAAGTCGAGCTCCGATTTCATACATTCACAAGAGTGAGAATGAAAAAAGACATGATGTTTAAGCACTTCCGAAAATGTCACTGATCGTCCTGTTCTTCTTACTCCTCGTATTTGTTCGTCTCTTCGTGACTTTACCCGTGGCTATCCTTCTCCTCTTCTTCTTCTTCGTCTTCGTCGGTGCTGCACGGGTATTCCTCTTTCGTTTCGTTCCGGTGGACCTTTTTCTCGCACAGATACGCTTGGGTGTACGACCGGTCAACGACTGCATCGAGCGTGTGGCGATCGCACTGTTATAACCAGAGCCCTTCATAAGTAGAGCTATTTTTTCATTGGCTTTGTGTTTCAAATTTTCCCCAGATTCCTTGGCACGCCGACGGAGCGATTCCTTAAATGGTACATGTTTACCACTCACATCTTCGATAACATGTAAGCCCGCCCGTAGGACCTCTTTTCCCACGGCTTTAGCACCTTTTGTCAGCAGTGGTAGTACGCTTCTGAATAGACCGCCGAGAAATCTGCCGATTCCGTGGCCTCGTTGATAAGGTGCGCCCACAAAAACGTTGCCTATACGTCCAGCACCACCGCCGACTTGGTTCTCGTAATAAGCCGTATAATTGGCCACCATCTTGTCTAGGCAACCCGTTTAAAGTGAAGCGTAAGGGTTAACGTTCCGTACTCGAATGCGATGGACTTCCCCAAATGGTCGGTTATATCTATCTCAATAGAGCGAAAGCAATTATTGAGCAAAGGTATATAATTTGACGGTGAGAAATATTTCACCTGTGTCGCTCCGTATGTATACTGAGAGGTATTTAGATTAACGATGCGCAATAGAGAGGTTTGCGTGTTGCCAACCGTATACGGTACGCATAGGTCCGTATAGACAAAAAGTTGCTCGGGGAGAGCACGAGCGGTACAAGGGGGCATCTGTCCTTCACGTTGAATCCCTCGTATGTAACGTAGGTATACAATCTCTGATGTGTCCCAGTCTTCATTTGGTATTACATTGAATCCGAGTATCCGAGCGATCTTCTTATTCATACACAATATATTTTGTGGAGTCACAATTTGTTTCCCACACTTTTTTACCCACTTTTCGCCCTCAATTGCCGTATAGCCATGCGCACTTTTAGCATTGACAAGCTGTATACCGGCTTCGCGCATCCCAGGCAGATTATTTATATTATTCATCAGTTCCGCATGACTATGGTACAGTCCGTGAGGTATACGTCCAATTATCTGCTCTTTTTTGTCACACGGTGTCCACCGAATTTCTGTCTCGTCTGGTTGCAAGTGTATCATTGTGCAGGGTATGTGAATTTCCGATAAACCCACAGCCCATTGACCACTCAAAGCTATTTCACGCGAAAGTTGAGTGGTGAAGTGTGTTGTAGTATTATCCGGAAAGTACTTCATGCTGCTGTTACTCGGCAGCACGAGATAAAAGTCTTCATCGTTGTGCATAATGCTCGTCCTTGCGACGTTAGGCGCCAAGGTTGTGGGCGTTAGAAGCAGGTATCCAGGAGTTGAATTTGGATGGATAGCCGACCCAGCTGACAAAGAGTTGTTTCTTTGCACCACGTCCTTTTGTCCGTAAAACACGATCGATTTTAAACTCTTGATTCTGTATCATACGTTTCTCGTGCACAGGTGTTATTTCTTCGGTGTAAAAGAAACCGTCTATTAACTCGCCTTCAAGATCATGCAGTTCGTAAACACGTATTCCCTGACGATTTACAACCTTGGTGATGCGAAAAATTTCCTCGCTCCAGTTTCGTTCGTAACCCTTCTCGAAGGTGCCTTTTGTTCTACTAATCCGGACATAATCTCCGCACTTGTATTTAACCATAGAGAAGCGTCTTTTTCCACGCTGTTTCACAGAGGCGTTTGTCATATTCTCCAGCGCTTTATCCGCATTGTATAATGTCACGGCGGCCGGCTCCATCTTAATTGACGAGTGTTTGGCATGATTGTATGCGTGAACAAATTGTTGAAGTATATCGATGTAGCGTCGTGTATTTCGATGTGTGAAATAGCGCCACATTCGTTCTTTGAGTGTACGATTGAAGCGTTCGACAATTGCAGCTTTTATGTCAGGGTTGCGTGTAACTCTAAAATTGATATCACTTTTCTTGAGAAACGTCTGTAGCTCTTTACCGACGAATTCCTTGCCTTTGTCGGTCTGTAGACAGACGGGCAAGCGGTCGTCGCTGCGTTCAAAAATTCGTGTAAATGCTTCTTTGACGGCGTGTACGGTTTTATCCTGCAGTGGCTCGACCCAGGCGTACTTGCTCAATACGACAATGACCGTAAGCAGGTACGAAACATTGTCATTGTAGCTTCTTAACGATCGTAAATCTACGAGGTCGGCCTCCCAGATATCGTCTATATTAGTAACGTTATAGAACAGGCGAGGAAAGCGACGACGAACGGGTTTATGAATAGTGTAAGCGTCCTGTTGGGTCAGCCAGTCGTAAACTTCATCCGATTTATTTTCTTTATTGATTAGGCGCCTTGCTCCGGCATAACCTGCAGGATGCGATGGATCGTAATACACTTTTTCGAACGACATATTTCTCTCCCACGCACACGCCCACACATGGGGTAATTCAATTTACAGTTTAAGCCAACGGATAAATCCTCGCGATGCTTCGACGAGTTTTTTCTTTTGTCTTTTGGAGAAATGATCTACGTTGGTATAAGTAGACTCTTTGGCAGCAGCTGGGACAAGGCGTTGCTTTTCGTTGTTCCCTTGGTCGTCGCTGTTCCCGTCGTCGTCGTCTTCGTGGCGTTTGCGCGCAATATGCGTATTCCCCATATTCCACAACATGTCGTTCCCGATAAATGTACGGGGTACAGAGGCAGCACGAAGGCCCTTGATAAACTGTGCTCGTCCACTAGCTTTGAAGTTTTTTCTAGCCCGTACTGCATCGTTAACGAGATCGACAATATTCGAATTGGGTATGAGCATGCCGTCTACCGTCACATGCCCTTCTCTGTCCCACGTGATGCGCTGCGATGCCACCGGCGAGTTACGCAGATAGTTCGTGAGCGCTTTTTCTTGACGTTTATACATGTCAGGTACACTGTTTACGATTACGGTCGGACTAAAATCTTCATTTTCAGGCTGTTGTTGTTCGCTTGTTGTCGCTGGCAGTGCGGTAGGCATGGCCGAATCCGCCGTACCGTTTCGGGTATCAACGAGAAATAAATATCGTTGCAGTACCTGCAGATACTGTTTCCACCTGGTAGCGTCGTCAGGATATTTTTTTGAGTGTAAAATATCACTAAGCTCACCGTCGAGACGTGATACTGGATCGCCTGGTGTCTGTACAGTTGACTGATCAGCTGTCGGTGCGGAAGTTCCTCCGCCGGTCATCGGTTCTTTCCACTTCCCAGCCTCTTCGGCAGGTACTAAAATCATTTTCTTCGCGTGCTCCATAAGATCTCTGGGGGACTGCTGACTTTTACGATTTACACTAAGTACCATTACCTCCTTCACCTTTGCCTCCAAACAGTCTGCTAAACAAACTTGTGATAATCGGCGCTAATAAAAGTGGTAAAAATGCTCCACAGCCTTTCTGCATCATAAGGCGTTTTTTCGCTCTCCAATTGTACTTTCGTCGCTTACGTTCGGCGGCGCCACCAGCGCGACCTGCACCGCCGCCTCGCTGGCCCGTTTTAACGGTTACACGGCAGGGCGCTAGTTGACGCAGTACATTCTTATATCTTTTTAATCGGTTTTTCGCTCCAACTTTAAGCTGTACTACGCCGTGTAAGACGTTTAAGGCACATTCGCCTATACACTTGATCGGAGACTCGTCGGCTGTACGCAGTATGGCTCGTTGCTGCTCTTTACTTGAGTGACAGAGAGCATTGAGTAGAGCAGCGTGGCGTTTACCGATCGGTGGTCGTGCAGAACACTGTCTATTTTTCTTCTTATTTCCAACCGTGATGTGACGATGTTTGCACGTGTCGTACGATTCCACAACTGATGTTAGAATCGTTCTTACATTATGCTAAATACCTTGGTTCAACTCAGTTGACGTAACGCCCGTTTATTCTTCGGTACGTAGATGTGCATGTGAGGATCGTCGGGGAATATATATGTACGACACCGAAAAATATCCGATGTGGATTGCTTGAGATCCAACAGTAGATAACCATGTGGTCGGGCAGTCGCATCGTGATACGCCTCTGTCAAAAACCGAGGTACCTCAGGGTATACTTGCCTGGCTAGATGCTGAATTTTTAAATATAACAAGTTTTTAATATAACAATATAATTCGCGTTGAGAGAGATATCTCGTTGACCGTGTCCTTGATGGAAAATATTTTGCGTTATACAAATAACACTGATATTTTTGTGATGGCTACCTTTCGTAAAAAGATCCACTATCGTATTATTCGACGATTCTCTCATTAAATCGTCGATAATAATTAACTTTTTTAAATTATTGTCGTGTGAGTAATCCTCCGGTTGCGGCAGTCCCTCGTGAAGTTCGATCTTAATATACGGTTCGCGGGGTCTCGATGGGAATTTCGTAATAGCTCGACTGTATCGGAATCGAGATTGTCTCCATGGTAGAATAATATCCGATCGAACGTTGTGTCGCTCATAGCCGTTAGATTTTGTAAAAATTTGCGCACGAAAACTGTTTTTCCACAGCCTGTTGGACCACAAATTAACGACGTCCACGGGTGTTTCCAACGCACGTCCATGTTCCTTCGGTTGTGGTACACTTAAACTCTGAACAATAAGCTTCTCTTCGGCGGCGGCGGCGGCGGCGCGGAGGACACACGTCGCCATAAGCTTGTACGACGTGTGCGCGGCAGTGGTTCAGCTAGAACAGGCCCGTTCGCTGGCACCATCAGCTTATGAGCGAGCGAGCGTGGCGATCAGCGCTTATACCGCGGCCACATGCGCACCATAAGCTTATACGGCACATGTGGTGCCGCCTAGCTTATAGGGAAATAATTTTTAAATTCGTACAGGAAATATTTTTTAAATTTCATTTATTATTAACGAATAATTCACGAGTATATAGGCAGGAAATATTTTCCCTTTTTATTGAAAATGATTGCACAATTTATCATTCACTATTAATGCATAACCCATACATACATTGAAAAATATTTTCAGTCTTTATTTGCAATATTAATCCTAAAATATACAATACATGTAGACAGTGATATTTCACAAATGTGTCAACCTTATAGAATAAAAATTGTACAATTTATTTACAGTACACATTTTACGTTCGTATACATTGATTACACACACACACACACACACACACACATACACACGTCGATATTTATTTACATACACATTATACGCATTATTATACACTATATACATAATTTTCAGATAATTCAAATTATTATTATCTAAATGAGACGACAGCGATGACGACGACGACGGCGACATTTGTATCGGTATACAAATTATTCTTTTAAACCGAACGGGAGCGACAACGTATGTGTTAGATGCCGACGTTTATGACAAACAACACGACAGGTTTTGGTCATTTCGCGCGTTATAACAGCGTGAAGAGCCGTTCGCTGGATGGATGTAAAATTTAATCGTATCGATTCGTCATTTTCGCAGGGTAAATCGGCTTCGATCATTCGTCGAATCGAGTTAAAATTAACTTTCCGAGCGTTAAGGTAATTTAAACTCAAACCTTTCACCTTACATTCTGTTTTGATCACCTCGTCGGGCTTCGCGCTGTTCACGACCTCGTAGCCGTGTTACGTCCAAACAGCGAGTGCCCCATGCATGAATCGGACGCCAGAGATGAACGAAATCCAAAGGCTCGGAAACAATGTTACGACAATCAGGGGCAACTGGGATGCCACCGGCCTGATTTGTGCGTCAGTAACACTGCTTACGTTAGGCCTAAGGTCGAACACATAACGCCGAACATGCACCGGCAATAGATAGTCTCTGTCCCGTTTGGATTATGCCACAGATCGGAACGCTTTTTGATTTAACACGCTGTAGTCAAGTCGATGAAATCGACCTATACTACACCAGATGTCAATCGCGTTCACGATAGCCCCTTTTCTAGTCTTATCCTTGCGGAAAGTTACTAAGGACGGGGCAGGGAATGCTTGCTGTGCAGGAACGATGAAATCGAGGAAGTGAGGAGAGTTCTTTCCGGTTAACTATGGGGAATAAAAATTTCTTGAATTTCTTCGATTAATTCACTGGGTAATTGTTTCGTTGAAACCACATTTTAAAACTTCGGGGAGCAGAATCGCTCGGTGCATAATGGAAATATTATCGACGTATTATCTTAAACTAATTTTGAAGAATAATGAAAATGTACTTACGTTGAATTCGTTGTTGCTGAATTACAGGTGTATAATTACGTATTTTGCCTAGGTATGTGTACTATATGCTTAAACAAGTATAGATACATATGTGTGTTTCCCTTAATATCTCTATAATATACGTATATAGTTTTCTTTTATAATTATTTCAAAGTTTTAATATTCGAAGTGTTTCTTACTTAATGGGCTTTTGCATGTATTTGCATGTTCCTTAGTGCGTTTTTATTAGATATATATACTTTATTTTATTTTATTTTATTTTATTTTATTTATTTATTGTTATTATTTTTTTTGTATATATATATATATATATATATATATATATATATATATATATATATTGTTATTGGAGCGGATTTTAATTTCAGAATTACCTTAAAAAAAAAAAAAAAAAAATTCTTTATTCATGGGGCTTCCTGTACTCAATATTTTCCTTTGGGGAATCCTTCTTCCTTTTTATATTTTCCGTTTCCCTTTTCCTGTTTCTTTCTCCTCACTCTTCTTCCTTTTCCCTACTTTCTCTTTTTCCCTGTTGGCCTAACTCGGATATGGGGTTGGTCGAGGTGTGGTCTGACAGTTTTTAGCAACTCTTCTTTTGGGTAGTGGTAAGTATGGTGGGGATTAGTTTGAAGTGGGGCGTGTCTCTTCACTTGGGAGAGAGTCACACGCATTTTGGTCCAGCTATTTTTCGACATTCTGTTTCGAGTTCTTGAACCGTGACATTTTATCTGCGCTCCTTTTTTTCGTTTAAACAAAACCGAGAGAAAATGTTTCCACGTTTTTGCGAGGATGTTTTGGCTTTCGCTACGGCGTGCGTGGTATTGTTCCTGGAGGATTCGGCATTGTTAATCGTGCGGCCTAAAGTATTTAAAGAGGTGCACGAAAAACTCCTCGGCAGTTTAGAAGAATTCTTTAAAGACGCTAGCGCGGAACGGCTGCCTGCGGAGGAGGCGAAGAGGGGTGCATCTTGCATCTTAAGGAAAAGCGGTGTGTGTCACCGGGTGGAGATCGTCGACGTGGATGACGATGGCTTCGCGGAGGTCTTCCGTGTGGACCTCGGGACATCCACCCACACCTGGGTGGGTCATTTGTATCGACCGACTCCGCACCTTCGGAGCATAGCGGCCCTGGCAATTCCTTGCCTAATCAAGGAACTTCGTGGCCTAGAAGAGCCGGGCATGGGATCCTGGCTCGAGGAATTAACGCGGGACGGGATTAACGTCGACCCTGTCAGCGCCGGACCACCCTTCGTCATTCAGATATGGAACGAGGATGGCGAGAATCTGGCGTTGAGGGTGATTACCCTCCTACGATCTCCCTTCGTTTGGCTTGACGAGGGGTTCGAGGAGGAGCTTCCATCTAGCGATGAAGAGAATTAGGTAAGGATATTTGTTTATTATTATTATTTTTTTATATTAAAAAAAAAACCGATTTTAATTTGTTTCAGGACCATCGGTTGTCGTCGAAGCGAGGGGGGGGGTTCCCCTTCTTTTTTTTGTGCGCATTTCTCCCCCTTTTTTTCGTTTTTTTTTTGTATTCGTAATATATTTTTTTGTTTGTTATTATTATTACTCTTTTTTTTTTAGATTCCCTTCATTAATTTTAATTTAGGTTTTAGTTAGATATAAGTGCGTTGTATTTTGTAATTATTATTATTATATTTCCCTCTCTTTTTTTTCAAATTAATTCTTAGTTAGATATGTGTGTTTGTATTTTTTTTTATATTATTTTTTTTCATTATATGTACTTAATTTTAAGAATAAAACAAAAATTTTTTTCCTGAAAATTTCGGGTTTTCTCCCTTTTCTTTTCCCCCAAGGTAAAATGTTATAACTCGAGAACGTGTTGACCGGTCAGGCTGAAATCTAGCACGCATCATTAGCGTGAAAAAAAAACATGGAATTACAGTCCCAGAACAACTAACCAAAAAGTTTACCAGGCATTTTGTAGCCATAATTGCAAAAATGAATAATTTTAGGTATTTTTAAATAACGATTTGTTTGCTTTCCGATGGCATCGCGGAAAGAACCTAGGTGCCTATCGTGATCTACAGCAAGACATACACAAGATGATAGGTATGACGGAATTAAACCTAGATAAAGAGGTATCACAGGAATTCTGGAATAAAAATCGAAAGGGCAAAAAAAAAAAATTCAGGAGCGCATACTTTTTTTCAGGTTATCGATTATTGTAATTGATGCCTTTTCTTGTTTCGTCCGTTCAATAGTTGGACCAATGCCAGCGGATCCCTTTTTCATTAAACGATGATTCCTTTGTGCCGGCACCAACAGATAAATTAGTTCAATTGACCAGGGCCGGCTAGTGGTTCCACATGCATGCCAATTCTTGGTTGGTTGACAAAAATCATGTCCGAGATACGGGCGGTCGGAGGTTGCAGGCCTGGCGCATGCACGCGCACATACGCACCGGTTCTTCCCACTGCACTGCTGTGTGCGTAAGTGCCTTGACTCGCTCGGCATGTTGGAGTGGTGGGGCACTTTTCCCGAACGCGTATAGCGTGAGAATTCGGACTATTCTTTCTCTCACTCTTCTCTCTTTTTTTTCATTCCCCTTGCATGATCCTTCAAGTAACTGAAAGTATGCCTGTTACTGGTGATATTTCCCTATTAGTCTGAATATGCTTCTGACGCTACACATATATATATATATATATATATTTTCTCTCCCCTTTTTTCCTCGATCGTCGGATCGGGACCTTTCCGTTTTCTCTTTTTCTTTTATACGACGTATCTTCATGTTCGAAACGCAATTCATTCCTTTTGTTTGGGTAAGAATTCAGATCGCGTTGGTATCGTGCGTAGGGAACGGAGTAGGGATACAGGAGGAGAGAAGAGGTATTCCTCCGTAAGGGCACATAGGGATCCAAGCCTATTCGTGTTGGACCGCCGTAGGCTTGGGAGTGGGGGTAGTAAATAGATGAATTCGTAAGAGATCGATGCATGATCGATTCGTTCTAATTTTCGTCATTCTGATTTGGCGTCTCTAGGAGTGAACTGTATTCTTTTGCGTTGGGTGGTTGTTTCTTGGTTGGGAGTTGCATCTCGTCACGAGTCGTGTAAATTTAAAAGAAAGAGTGTACCTATCTCTCTCCCCATTTTTTTTTTTTACATTTTCCTTCGATTTCGTTTCCGGGTGTGATTTTTACCGTTCACGACTTAATCCGAGGACTTTAAGTCTCCGCGAAATGTATCCCCGCTATATGGGAGACGCTCTCGGGGGCGTCGTGCATTGCGATGTCCTCTATATCGAGGACTCAGCTTATGTGGTGCTGCGAACTGCAGCTATGCAGGAAGTGCACGAGATACTCTTTCGAGATATGCGGCATTGCTTCAGTAACAGATATTGTGAGCGACTCGTTAGACGGGACTTGATTAGTGGGTTGGCGTGTGTGGTGTGCCGATTCGGTAATTTCCTCCGTGCGGAGATAATACGTCATGTCGAAGAGGACGTCGTGGAGGTTTATCTGGTGGATTATGGAGTTGCGACCTTAGTGGAAGATCACTTTTCCAACCGACCCCTTTTCACCTGGCGGTCGCGGGTCTGGCACTTCCCTGTGTCATCCACGAAATGGAGAATGGGAATTGGCCTGGACTGGCGAGCTGGCTCGGCCGTGTGGCCTACGGCGGCGTTCGAGCTCGTATCGTGCGGGCCGATTACGTTAGCGTGGTACAGATGTGGGATAGGCAGAACCGGGAGATTCCGGCGCTAGCGAGAGCCCAATTGCCGGATCGCGGTCCTGATGACGAGGGATTTCAAGAGGCCCACGGCCCAGAAGAAGTCGATCGGGTAAGTGTGAATTTGATTCATCTCCCTTTTCAAAACTGCTTTTGATATTTTATCGTAACGATTTCTCTTTTTTTTTCTCTAGTGAACAACCCGTCTCACCAACTCGCAGCATTTAATTCCCGTCTGCTGTGATGTTCGGAATTCCGGTAAATATTTTGGATTCCTTAAGTAGTATGCGATGCGCTATGGCGACCCCCACTCCTATCCCCACTCCTATCCCCACTCCTCGAGCCCCGTTGAGAGCGTAGTTCGAGGTGATGGTGGGGGTAAGAGTGGGGATAGGTTCCGCAGCAGTCCCACTCTTACCCCCACTCCTCCAGCACAGAGTGTTGGAGGTTGTGGGTGTGAGAGTGAGAGGGTGTGCGTGTGAGCTGTCGCCACAGTGCACCGCTTTTTTAAAATTATTATTATGCACAGAGTTACATATTTCTTAAAGCTAGGTTTCATGTACAGTTTAGATCGATGAATTCAACACGGTTATATACGGTGCCCAAATATCGCAGCCCTACACCCTTTTTTTCACAAAGTTCTGCTATTTCGTCGAACGCTTCGTCATTATAGTTCAGAAAGAAACTAACCCTTAGGGGCATGAAGACACTGAAATCCATCCCTATATCGGCAATCACTTGTCTCCCGTGTTTGGTGTTGACCATCCTCATTCTTGAGATTCTATATATCTTCTGAAGTTCCAGTTCTGCAATCTTTTTATATGGTAGGTGGGACGGCACGCGACTGGTTTCATTGAGCTTCGCCAATTTTTTCAAATACATAATTCACTTTACGGGTTGACGACGAAAAGAAGAAGATCTTCGAAGTGGGACCTCGTTAAGGTAAGGCTGGAGTTTTTTACCGTTCCGTAGAGCGCACCGAGCGCCTCTCAGCTTCGTCTCTAGGGAAGAATGCCACGAACACACTTTAGCTTTCTTCGGCGGCGGAACATCGAGTTCTGGACAATCGGCGCGTTCGTTCAGGTTTATGAATTTGCGTCCTATGGCCTGTTCTAAGATTTGTACAGTGTCCTCACCTACCGCGTACAGTCGAGATTGTTCGCCAACACTTTTCGCAATTTTGCGTAATTCTTGATACAGTTCAGCGAGCTCGATGCCGTCCCAATGCTGCCAGCCTTCGAACCAGTGTAGATCGTGGATGTACTCAGTCCGCCAATCATTTCTTCTTCGTATCCGGGACGGCAATTCCTCGATGATATAAGGTGGAGAGACTATCCACAACATTCGGCGCTGTGGTTTATCCACCAAACCCACACACACCTCTTTCGGCAATAAGTCGCCATTCTTATCTCTTAAATACAGAATATCAAACACCAGATCTGTACCGGGTATATCAAACACCCGATGTGGACAGTGCATATTATCGTTGAAATCCACGAACACGTTTTACGCTCTCAACAGACGGCAGAAGACTGAGCTGCGCTGAAGTTGTTATCGCCCAGCAGCAATCGTCAGCAATATTACACGTGCAGATTGAAATTGGATGCGCCGCTTCATTTTTTTATTCCAACTCGAACTGGACAGCCTCCAAATATTCCACCCGTGCACTTATTCCCTGATAAAACACCGTCGAAGGATCCAGATATTCCAGATAGGAATTTATTATCGAAACACCTGCTGTGCAGCGTTGCGACCAACGTTCTCCATCCACCGCTGTTTGCACCTCCTCCAATTCCAAATATAATTTTTCAACGATGCAAATCGTGATTATTTGTATCACTTTCTGTACCGCCTCCGAGTAACCGTTCATTCTGCGACAACGTGAACGCAACTGTGCCAAGAGCACACTTTTGCTACCACCGGTGACGGGATGATGGACTATCCCCTCCAGGTTTATGATTAAAATATTGCTACGTGTTCATTTTTTAGACGGTTAGAGGGGATAGGCGTTGAGAGAGTATATTTTGCATCGTATAAAAGAAGAAATAAATCAATTCGATAATCTGTTATTTATTTGTACATGAACCAAGCACGATAATATATTTTAACTATTATGGAGATGTTGCTGGCTATGACTGGAGCAACGTCTTCTTCTTCTTCTTCTTCTTCTTCTTCTTCTTCTTCTTCTTCTTCTTCTTCTTCTTCTTCTTCTTCTTCTTCTTCTTCTTCTTCTTCTTCTTCTTCTTCTTCTCCCGGTACTGTTGAATTATCCAGTTCCCAAGAATAAGTTTGACCACAGCAGCTCATACCCAATAACTATGAGCTCTCCGTTGGGCGGATGGGCTTGAACTCCAGGTTATTATACCTTGTCCCGTAGTATTGCATGAGCAGTTTTTTCTCATGCGCAGCAGCAGTCATCTGGTGCAGCAGATTGGCGTCGTCCTCGAAGACCTTGACGAATCTTGCAGGGAGGTAGCAAGTAAATGATTCCTCGATGTCAACGGTGATCCTCGGGCCGAATGATGTTTTTACACACCTTATGTCAGTGACGCCGTAGTTTCTTTCGAGAGCCAGATCGGATAGTTTTTTGACCGGTACAAACGATGCAAGCATGCCCACTTTGTTGATTTGAGCGAGATCCATCGTGGAGATTGAGGTTTTCTAGCAGCCGTACCACACGTCGAAACTCGGATCTTGCACGTATCAGCGATTTTAATTTTGCAATGTCGTGTAAGTGTTTTTCTATGCGCACTTTTAATTCGATCCGTTTCCGTTGCATTAACTTCTATGGAGTCAGATAGTTTGCACGAGAGTTTGATTTCGTACCTCTTTCACGGCTCGATCACGATTGATGTCTGCTCACAAGAGGAGAATATGAATATTCTGTCAGAGTCTCCCCCCGCAAGTAATTCACGCTTCCCCCACGCCAAATCCAAAATGAAATATAATATCTGCTGAAATCAGCTCGAAAATGTCTCCGGCCACGTGCAGCCTTTGTCACATCGGGATAAAGAGCCGATTCGAAGAAGAAATATAATATCTTGTAAAATGAACTTTGTTAGCAGCTCGAAAAGGTCTCTGGTCACGTACAGTTTTGTGATTCCAGGAAGAAATATTAAATATACTGACATCAGCTTTTTTAGCAGCTCCAAAAGGCCTCTGCTCACAAATGACTGTTGCGATGTCGAGGTAGAGAGTTGATTCCAAGAAGAAATATAATATCTGCTGAAATCAACTTTTTTATGAGGGATAGGGGAAATAGAGTAGATAGTAAAAGGAATTTTTATTAATTTTTTATTTGATAAGCATAATATTCACAATACCCGCCGAGCACGGGGCCAGCAGCTCTGTATACAATGCAAACACTTATCACTAAAGCTATTTATTTTGTAGCTGCCACCTATGACCGCGCCCGTACTGAAAGTTTTACCCTGCGACTTAAATTTGTTGCGATTATTGACGAATGCATTATAATAATCATATACTATTCTATCATTTCTCGACAAGTCATCTGAAAATACACTTCTTAACTTATTAATACCGAGGCCAGTACACATATAATGAAGAAACATAATGCAATACTGTCCGCAACACTGCGAATCCGGACCTTGAAGTTGAATAGTGTTGCATCGGAAGAGTTTGCAGTTTCTTCGGAGACGCGCGAGATGCTCTGGGATGATCGGCGGGAGTCCGTAGCTGTCGAAGAACCATCCATGACCATTTCGATCGACGTACATGGCGACCCAGTGGGCCCCTGGTAGCTTGTGTCCATCGGTATTAACAACGATGGCTGTCGGTTTCGTCCACACCTTCGGGATACGATCTGCAGGGTACACGCCCACTGTATGATCCTTTATGTTCCGGAGAGACTGCAGAATTTGAAGGCTGTTCATAACAATGGGCAGCAACAGCCGAGGGTTTTTTGTCTTCGTTGGCGCACTCTGTCAACCCGACCCTCCAGCTAGTAGTGGTACGATATTCCCACAAATAATCGAAGCGATCACTATGACACAGCCACGCTTTGATCTTTGCCACATTGTCTAGGGCGCATTTGTATGTGTGGTTTTTGCGCAGCAGTCCGTGATATATGCAGCGTGTATTACCCGTCGGTAGGTTATGGAATGACGGTACCTCGTCGTCTTCTTCCAAATTTATAATGAAGCATCCGGTGAGATTTGTCAGGTACGATGCTTTATCGGAGCCTCTCGTGAATATTCGATCAACTTCTGCAGCAATTTTCTTCAGAATAATTTCAATCGCTTGCACGGATGGATCGCCTTCAGGCCATGCAATACCGTGATAATTGCTCTGCAGCCAGGTATTTTGTCTCTTTATAGCAGGTGATAGGTCGTCATGGGGACAGCTTGGTTTTATTATCCAGTGGCCAAAGTATGTTGAATGCACTGAGGTGACAGCCACTTCTTTAGGCGCGAAATGATTGAATTTATCCTTTAGACCCTGTATATCAATTACAACAGCCATGATCCCAACCTGTCGTCTCAAGTTCTCTGCGAATACTGAAGAGCCAGTCGACAGAGCTTAGCGTGCCCTACCCGCTGAAATCTACAATTACTTGTCGGGACGAATCAATCTCCAACACATTATCATAGTCCGCATACACAATACAGTTGTGTTTCACCAAATTCCAATGAGTATTACTATTTGCCGAAAGATCGGGTGTTAGATCAAATGCAAATAGACAATAGCCATTAGGGTAATCCGTACGTGAAATACAATTACCCTGGTTGAGAAAGTGAATACCCGTGCCGGAGAATAATGTGTGATATGCATCCACGTATTGCTCTCTCGCACCAAAATCGGGCTGCAGAGGCTTTGACGGTATCTGCGCGCCGTCAGCATATAAAGAAAGATAATTTATTTTATAATTTTGAAAGTTAAAGGGGTTCAGTGTGCGATCACCATTGAAGCCTCTATTATCGGCAAACCCGATAATTATACGCTTAGGCAGTTGTCCTAGTATGATATTATCCAGAGTATCGCCGTGAACGCCCGCATGCAGTGATACTGCTTTAACTTCCACACGAGTCATTGGATACTTGGCCGTAGATTTGGAGAGAGCCCTTGCATGGGCTAGGAGTATACTGGGCGCTATCTTGGCACGGCGTACAAGGAGCGATGCTTCGACAATCTTCATGCTGCAGTCTTTCGAACAGCTCATAAGGCAGAAAGCATCGTTGGTGCGTACGAGACGTATACGCATCTCAACGCCGTTTATCAAAAATCTCTCCTGATTAAAAATGTCGCAGTGAAGGTGTCCGAGGAGATCAATCTGATTGCCGCTGGCATTCATAAGACCTCTTCGCATAGCTAGGCCTGTATTACCATCACCCACATCATCCATTCCTCCGGCTGAATCGTTATACCAGAGAACACTTGTGAGATGAGAGGCCTTCGCGTCATCTCCATAATTCAAGAGTGTTTCAATGTATGCTCTGTATGCGTAAGCGTTATTAGGCGGCGATACAAGTTTCTGATTCAAGAACACATCGATCTGATTGAACATTGAATGCAACAAATTATTAATGGGTCCGGCTTTAGGTGCATCGCCTTCTTTGGGCTTCCGAGGTGGTATTATTTCAACACGCATACTCAGCATAGTATGGGCAAGATCAATATACTCATCGCCCTGGCCCGGCACTACAAACTCGATGGGCGAGTTATCTGTCAACGATGAAATTGGCTTATAGTACACCCATTGTGTCCCCTCAATTGTAGTTTGGGTTGGTGGTAGTGTGAATAGTTCAAGCTCCGACTTTAGACATTCACACGAATGAGCGTGTAAGAACGCCATTTTCTCAGGTCTCTGACTAAGCAAAAATATCAGATACCGTTCTTGGTTTTTTCCTCTTCCTACCCCTCTTCTTGTCACTTGTCTTCCTTCTTTTCACTACCTTTTTCTTTCCTCTCCTCTTCTTCACGTACCCAGGGCGTTTTTTCGACGTCAGCGGTTTCTTTCTTTTCTTCTTCACACCGACGCGACGTGTTGCACTACCATTAAGCGAATGCAGTAGATTACTAATTTTAGCTGCTTTATAGCCCGAGCCGCCCTGCATAAGGTTATTAATTTTTTCCTCGGCTTTCCTCTTTAGATTTGTGGCTGATTCGCGCATGCGCGTTTTAAAGGCCTCTCGTGGATGAATGCCCCTATCCAATATGTCATTGGCTGCATTAATACCAGAACGTAGTGCTTCTTTGCCGACTGTCCGGGCTCCTTGTGTCAAGAGAGGTATAATACGCCGAAAGAGACCGCCGAGGAAACTACCAAAACCGTGACTTCGCTGGTTCGGCGACCCAATGTAGACATGACTGATACCTCCATAGCCCGTCCTTCCTCCGCCACCTATCTGAGCGTCAAAGTATGTGTCGTAATAATCCATTTTGCGAGTCAATCTATGCGTCGAAAGTGTAATGTCACCGTCAACGTCCCGTACTCAAATGGTATCGGCTCACCAAACTCATCCCTTATATCGATAGTTATCGTTTGAAAATTCGTACGCAATAGCGATATGAAGCGCGGTGGCGAAAAGTTTCTAATTTTCACAGAGCCGTAATTGTAATTATCCGTGACAGTAGACGGCACGACACGCAGTAGAGGTGTGTGCACATCTCCCGTGATGTATGGCTCGCATATATCGGTGTAAACGAAGAGCATTTTAGGAATCCCATTGGTTAGGCCAGCGGGCCGCTGACCAGTGTACTCAGTATCACTTCGAACTACGACACCTCGGTTATGGGAGAATCCTAAAATTTTGTTCAATACGACGGAAAAATAGAAAGAGTGTTCCAAATTCGTACATGTGTCACAGATACGTGTTACCACCACATATCCATTGCGGCGACATTGAAACCTCAAGTGCCCGGACACACATGGTATATCGTTAATTGTTTCGAGTAATTTGTCCACGCTACGGTACACGCCAGGAGGCACGGAAACTCTATCTTCTTTATAGCTCATGTCGACGCCTGTATCAGGCGTCACCGCATTCGTTACAAAGCTGATGAAATTCTTCTCACCCTCAGGCGGTACATGCATCATCGTCAGGGGTATTTGGATTTCGGCTAAAGAAACAGCCCAATCACCGTGCAAAGTCAAGCACTGCGGTAAATGAGTAGTGTATCGCGTTGTCTTATTATCAGGATAATATTGCATACTGTTGTTGCTGGGCAAAACAACATAAAATTCGTCTTTCATTTTGATTTTCCTTTCTTATTCTTCTTCTTGGACGGAGCAGCCGTTTGCACTCTCGATAATTCCGGTTCGTAAAAGATGCCGTCGATATCCTCGTCTTGAAGATCCCGCAAGATGTATACCACAGGCCGTCTGGTGTATGATACACGGTGTATTTTAAATAGTTCGCTGCTCCAACCGCTCTCGTAACCTTTTGCAAAGGCTGCCTTTGCGCTACTGATGCGTACAATATCGCCTACTCTGTATTTAGGCGGCCGCCTGGGATATTCCGGATCCTTGTATCGCTGTATCAGATTAGCCCGAGCCCTAGCGGCTGTAGTAAGCGTCACAGAGGCTGGAGACATTTTTATGCTACTATGTCGCGCATGATTGTATGCAGAGACAATATCTTGCAGAACGTCAATGTAACGTTTCTCTCTAGAGTACGTGAAATAACGCCACATTCTTTCTTTTAGAGTTCTATTAAAACGCTCCACAACGGCGGCTTTTATATCGGGGTTTCTTGCAGCGCGAAACTCAATGTTCTTCTTCTTCAAGAAAGCCTGGAATGCAGAGCCCATAAACTCCTTACCTCTATCCGACTGGAGACAAATCGGTGACCTACCATTACTGACTTTTTGTGAGAGTATACGCGTGAATGCTTTAGTCACAGTCGTAGCAGCCTTATCATGTAGAGGCTCGACCCATGCATATTTACTAAGAACATCTATGACCACAAGAAGATAAACATAACCATCATTGTAATCCTTGATAGAACGAAGATCTACAAGATCAGCCTCCCAAACATCGTCAATGTTACGCACGTTGTAAAAACGCCGTGGAAACCTGCGTCTCACAGGTCTATGCTTTGTGTAAGCATCCTGAGACTCGAGCCACTGTAGTGTCTTTTTGCCGGAGATTTTTTTCTTCCGAGCCGCGTGCAGCAATTTGGCACTGCCCGAAAATGATGCTTCCTGGGAGGGATCAAAGTACACTTTTTCCAATATTTTCATGTTTATAATTTAAGTCTAGCCCAGGTTACACGTCTTTTCTTGCTATAACTACCAGAGCCCCTCTGCACACTGTGTCCACCGTCGGCGCTCTTGTCACTGTAGTACGCAGACTGCTCGCTGGTATCGTTGGTATCCTCGGCTTCACTGTTGCTACTTGAATGCGCCTGTAATGTTGAATTGGCCCTTGATTCCGCCCACAGCTCCTCATTTCCCACAAATTCTCGAGGTGTTTGTATCGTTCTTAAAAAATTTGCGAAGGTTTTGCGTCCCGCTGGTTTTGGGACTTTTCTTATTCGCATAGCATCGTTCACGAGATCAACAATATTCGAATCCTTGATTGGTTTTTCCTCGATAGAAACGGTTCCCGCGGAATTCCAGGAAAAATTTGACGACGGTGCATCGTGCAAGCGACGCAGTAGAAGTTTAGCTTTGTGCCGAAATTTTTGCGGTACACTTTCAATTATGATGGAATCATCCATGCCTGGAGAGGAGTCTTTTTTTCGCCCTCCTCCTCCTCCTCCAAAGTGGGTACTTTTGTTTTTATGAGATCGAGCTGTTGATGAGCCCGCTTGCTGTCGACAAAATGAAGATAGCGCTGTAGTACAGTCAGAAATGCGGTCCACTTTTCTCTCTCATCCTTATATTTATTAGAATTCAAGATTTCATTCATTTCAGCGTCCAGTCTACTCAAGGTGGTGCCAATGGCTTGTGCCTCTGGCGAATGTGGCACGTCAGTGCCAAAAGTTGGCTGTTGAAGACTTCGTGTGTTCATCTGTAATAGATTCTCCTCCGGTACCAGCACCATTTTCCTTGCGTGTTCCATTATCCGTGCCCACCAATCAAATTTGACAGTACGGTTCCTAGAATTGGTGCGAGTAAAAGTGGCAAGAATCCACCACTCTGAACTACGATTCGTTTTTTGCTCTTCCAACAGCCTTTTCTTGCGGCCAATCGACAAAGAACAGGCGCGTGTCGGCGTAGTTTTTTCCTTTGGTCAGGCTTCAGAGGCACATTACCATGAAGGACGTTCAATGCACACTCACAGATGCACCGTATTATACGAGGATCTGCTTTACGTAAAAAGGCTTCCCGCTGCTCTGCGTTGAAATGCTGAAGGGCTCGCAATATCGCAGTGTGCTTCTTGCAGAGTGGTGATCCGTTGCGGTCCATTACAAGAGTCTAACTGATAATTATTTGGACAAATCGCTACTTTTCAACTTTTTTCCACGCGGCGCGTCTGAGAACTTTTCCGAGGCGCATTATTACGAAGAATATACAATGCGCAGTCGACAATACAGCGAATAGCGCTTGAATCTTGTTTACGCGGTTCCTCAGTGGAATGCCGAAGGGCATCCGATATCGCGACGTTCTTTTTGTTGTTGTAGCGTAGCGATCCGTTATCCGCCATTATAAGCGCAGAACTGGCAGTTCTCCAGACGTGCAGTTGCTTTTTAATTTCTTTCGCGGTACGTACACGAAATGATGAGGATCATCGGGAAAGATGCAGGTGCGAAATCTACAATTATCAGGTGTCGCTTGTTTCAAATCTAGTAACAAATAACCGTGTGGCTTAGATGTTGCATCATGATAAACCTCTTGCAAAAAGCGAGGATTTTCCGGATATACTTGGCGCGCCAAGTGCTGTATTTGAGCGCGATCACGGGGATTTTTGAAGACAACGATATAATTAGCGTTCAGCGAGATATCCCGTTGGCCGTGACCTTGGTGAAATAAGTTTTGCGTTATAAAAATAACATTTAAGTTTTTATGATGACTGCCTTTGGTGAATAGGTCAATAACACTGTTGTTCGATGCCTCGCGCATCAAATCATCGATAACTATGAGCTTGGCGCGTGGATCATTCGAGTAATCGGCAGCCTGCGGTAAGCCTTCGTGAAATTCTATCGATGTACCATACTCTGCGTATGCCGGCTGCCACTCGGAATAATAAAAAAAAATGAACTCGAAGGGCTCACTGTTCATACGCGAAATAAATTTTAAAAACTTTTTCACAAAATATGTTTTACCGCATCCGGTCGGACCACAAACCATAGCCGTCCAGGGATGTTTCCACCGCGTATCCATCTCGACGATTGAATCAAATCTTGGTACTGCTGTAGATGATAAAGGAGCCTTCAGATCACTTTATTTCCAAATTGTATAATTATTTACATGAAGATAAAATGTAATTAACTTTTGTAGCCATAAGGTAGAGAGCCGTATTCGCCATCGCGTCTTCGCTTGACGCTCGCCGGCTTACAAGATTTTATTTCTGGCCGCGTGACCACCTGATGAAACGCTGTGCGCCGAATCGCATTGTAACGCAGTACAATCGGCTCTTCTCTCTCGCCGATTACAAAGGCGCGTATCGACTGATAATTTATCAGCGCTGTGTTTGCAAAATTTAGCGTTATACCTTTGACTTTACAAACTTCACTTTCCACACCGTCAGGAGTACATACTATAAATGAATAAAATTTAGGACCTCCCGAAATAAATGATTTGATATAGCTTCCGGGGCCGTAGGAACTTAGCTCGTCGGTTAAATCTCCTAGAAGCTGCCCTATGGGTGGTTCGTACTCGTTTGGCTCGTTCTTTGTCACGTAAATTACCGAATCAGTGTCGCAGTACAAGGCGCGACGATCTAGACGCTCGAGATAGCTGTACAACTTCAAGCGGGCCTGAGCTGTCGTATACGCTGCGATAACAGTATTCGCCATACCCGAAGGCGTCACAGCATCCTCACTTTTTATATAATTTACATACAATATTTGATTATTTACGGGGAGGATACCCGTGATTTCGTATTCAGGGTGTGTCAATAACTCCATGAGTTTTTCACGCGTTGAAACTATCACTGTCTGTGGCAGATTTTCCCGCTGTCCAAACTTTCCCCAAAATGAATTCAGACAGAGCTTAGCCACCGATCTTAAGCCCGGATTTTTCGCTATAGATTCACGATCCAACTTAATACCTTCAGATAGCTCAAAATCAGCTAGAAAGCGGTCTTGAGCCGCTGAGTCCTCCGCCATACTGCTTTCGGGCCAGCCACTGGCCTCTTGTTTTATTTTCAAAAATGTATTAATGTATTCAGCAAAAAGACCCCCCGTCCGCGTATCTCTGTTATACTGCGCTATCTCGTATTGCCAAATTTCGGTAATACGCATGACCTTGTACCCACACGACACAGCTTTTCGTAACTCATCGACCACCCACGTACCGTCGAATGTCCTCTCTGCAGGATCATCGTGTGTACACTCTTCTAGGCTCATAGCTTCACTACAACTACGACACAGAGCGAATAACAGGCGGTGATGCATACGCACTGGCAGTACAGGATGATAAAGATTCCGCGGCGGTAATACAGTGCATTTGACAAGCCCTTCGATACGCGATAGATCGGTGTTATCAGCCCCGGACAATTCCATACACTCGTCACCCACATAGACTTTCGGATGACCTACAGGGTATTTACCATACTTACAAATGTATGGGTACAAAGAGCAAACGTCGACGTATCTTATTTGCTCTGTGTCTTTTACGTCATAGAGCGTTACCATATTTTCTGTACGGCCGCCGAAGAATGCGTCACGGGGGTTGAGAGGTTGCGGCGTAACCAAAGTATGATCCTGCACAAAGGCCTGCATTTCTGCGTTTTATGATAGCATACTGTCAAATGCACACTCCCAAATTTCCGTTAACGCGTAACCTGCAGCCCGAATTCTATTTACTTATCGCAATAGTTTTCTCTAGACGCTCGTCCATTGACGCTCCATCACTTTGTCGGCGCTGTCTATTTACAAGGAAGCAGCGCTGGCACCCATGCCAATAGCAACCGTGAAACTGTAATACGTGTGCATTGTCAGGGGTCTCGTAGTACCCATCTACCAATAGATTCTGCGGCAACTTAAATTCGCGCGCGCGTCCTGCGTGAATAATGTCATGACCGAGTGAGTGCTCCATCCACATGAGCCACGACACTGCTTTTTTTGATTGATTATGGGACCATCTATAGCCGGTTGTCGGGATAATGCCAATCGTATTATCGTTCAGAAATATTTTTCGAAAAATACGAAAACATGCTGACGCTATCGTCGTGCCCTCATTAAAAGGACAGACACTGCCACTGGCCATGAACATATCGCGAAAAACTATACAAGCGCGTCTCAATATCGTAACATCCATCGCGCAGTAGTTCATAATTTCTTTGGCAAAATCAAACACATAATCGGCGTCTTGCAATTCGCGGTACCAGACAAGTAATTTTTCGCGGTCCGCTGTACGCATCGTGTCAGGAGAATAAAATTCTAGAGCAGGCAGAGGGCCCACATAACTTTGATTTTCCGGTACATTGAACAAGTGGGGAAAAGTACCCTTTGCAATAGTACCCGTTAGTCCAAACGCTTTTGGTAGTGCACTCAGAGGCATGTGGAAGTAGTGCAAACTGTCGAGAAACACTAATTTACCAAGACGCATTGTGATAATCTTCGTGCCGTTCATTATCAGTGAGGGAAGTCGCGTTTTTTTCTCCTCGATTAGATAGCGTAAAATGAACTGCGCGTCAAAGCCTCCAGCGTTATGAGCGATTACAATTGTACGCGAAAACCCTCCTACAGCTTCCATGGCTAGCTCTACAAGTTGCCCTACAGGATTATGCTTGAATACAAACTCATGTATGCCACAATGCTCGCACGGTTCGTCTATAGAATCATTGTGACAACACATTGAACAAACGCGCTGGGCAACACATAGGCTCGGCTCGTGAACGAATGTACGTGCATCGCCCTTCACAGATGTGCACTGCTGTGTTTCGAAATCATAGAAAATAAAGATAGTTTTTGAATCTGCAGAGCCTCGTATTGGCCTGATAAAACACAAATGATTAAATGGCTGCATCGATCTACATATTTTGCAGAAGCCTACACTACATACATGTTTCCTTTTTTTTCTCCAAAGGCCTTATCGGTTGGAAGCATTTACGGCAACGATGAAGAGATTCGCAAACAGAGGGTTTTCTACCGCGACCCCCGCCACTCATAGTTACTTTCCTATGATTGCGCAAACATTCTTCCCCGAAAAAGTCACGGTTGCATGCGACACACCTAATCGCATCGTTTGAGTCGGCGTTGCATGGCGGTGTTGCCCGGCACCGCGGACATTGTGCTTTCGAGCATCGATGATTAAACACGGGATATAACGTATTGCAATCCGTGCAAAAACCCGAGCTACCGACAGCTGCTCTGAGATTTAGAATTGGCTCGAAATGATGTGAACGCTCATAATATAAGATATACAGAGTGTGCCGAATTTCTCCTGCAGAGTCCAAAACTTTTTGTGTACCATTGAATAGGGCTGTTTTTTTACGGCGCCCTAAAGTCAGAAACTCAAAAACTACAATCGCAATGCCGTCCTGCGCCAAATAGTCTATATATATAGATAGAGTTATTATCTATCTATATATATAGATATATAGATAGAATATATATAGATAGAGTGCGATCTCATGTATACCGCATCCATCTCGCGGTACATTGACATTTGCAGCTCTGGTAAGCTCAAGAGCTTTCTCTCTTTGCAATGAACCATTTACCTGCCTAATGCGCTGCCACTCGGTGTGTAGTTCTCCTGTTCGTATTTCACCGCGTTCGGCGTATACTAAAGCTGCTACTAATGAGCGAGGCAGACATAACCGATCGTCGTTGCGGATCGTTAGAATAGATTTTTTTGCAACACCCTCGTGCGTTAAGCCCTTTCTTCTTCCTCTACCCTCGACACCCTTGACAATGCACACTTTAATATTACATGCGTCATCGATATTCATAGATGCTGCGCTTTGGGCGACACTAGTTATTAATTGCCATATATCTTCAAACGTATAGTCCCGAACTGGCCGAAAAGAAAGCCATACAGCCCCGTGGGTTAAACTACTTGATGTGAATGAGATGCCGGCGTAATCACCGCCCTCGCAATTGACAGTTATTTGCGTCAACAGGTCGCGAAAAGCTCCTTGAAGCCAATTCATAACACTAGTTCCTGAGGGTGGCTGACGAATACGTATTGTTAGTTCACGGCCCCGAAGCTTAAAACGCCTAAAATAACGCGCGATATTCTGAAGAATTTCTAAGCGGGCTCCCGGTGGCTGCACGTCTCCAAACGGTTCGTTCTTAGCGCTGTTTCGAGGTCTACCGGATCCTATCTGCGTTTCTGCAAAAAGAAAAACACGTATAAACATCCGGAATTTGTTGAGGCTAGCTACTATAGAAAATTAGAGATAATTGTAAGGAGTACCTCATTCAGAATTTGACACACTTATAAAGTATCTTCATCGTCAATAAAATGGTCTGACCAAGTCCCTGTATCACAAAAAACTTCTACTTACTTTTTTAATTTAGCATCAAAGTAAAAATATTTACCTGAGCTAACATCGGGGAGCTGCTGAACCCAGCGGCCAATTCTCCGAAAATACTGCTCCTCTTCTTCTTCTTCATTAAGTGGCCACAATCCATCATGGAGACCTAGTTGATTCTCGGGGAAAAAATCCAGCTGTCGCTCAGCGTTCGCAAACTGACTGGCTTCTTGTGATTCATCCGCGACGTGATTATACGTGATACCCTGCAGACCTGATGAGCCAGGCACAGGCCCCTCTCCTTCATCATCTACCACAGATCTTGTGATAGGCATGTCACTGTCTGCGCTGGAAACCGTTATTGTTGAGTAGGCGGCCCCTTCACGATTCTCTGTTACAGATGCTGAAAAATAAATTCTATAAGTATAAATAGTCAATTTGTCTAGTACAAATTATATTTATTTTCAAGTACTTACGTTGTAGCGAGAGATCCTGTGCTTGCTGTGGCTGTTCCACCACGGCCGCTGTACGAACAGTATTGCCGCCATTCTCCGTCAGTGAGCCTACGATTTTTTAAATTTTATTTCGTGTCTCAGATGCACACCATTTTTTCCTTTGAATACTTACGATTTATGGCGCGCTGTGCGTGGAGAGCCATCTCCACTTCCTCAATAGCATGAGTTGCCTCGTCCAGGGCTGTCTGTATACGGAGATCCTGTGCCTCCTCCTCCTCAATAGCATGAGCTGCTTCATTGAGGGCCATTTCTTCTTCGCTTGTCGCGTCCATGAGCTCACGATAGGCTATAATTATGTAATAATATAATTGTTGAAAAGTCAGATCACTCTGGGCTTTAAAAGACTACTTTTTTCAAAAATATTCCACGTATAATACGGCGAAGAATTATTTCAGTAGTATTTTATCGGAGGTGTGGGTTCTATTCCCACCCCCGAGACATTTTTTTCAAAAATATTTTTTGAGTTTTTTTTCGAAAAGACAGTACGCTCTGGACTTTAAAAGGCTATTTTTTCGAAAATATTTTGCGTATAATATGACGAGGAATTATTTCAGTCGTATTTTACCGAAGGTGCGGGTTCGATTCCCTCTCCGTGGCATATTTTTTTTTCAAAAAGACTATTTTTCCGAAAAAATACATTTTAAAATTATTTCAAACAAATATTAAAAATCATTTTTTAATTAAAATGTTATTAATTTTTAACTAGCCGGCGCCTCGACGAATAATCGGCGTGCCAATGACTGTACCCTAAAGCCACACCTGTAACACAGTGGTTGGCAATCCGCACAGTCATTGGCAGTCCAATTATTGGCAGGGTGCCAATGACTGTGCCATGCAATTGCCATTACCACACAGTTATTGGCCATCCCATTCAGTCATTGGCCACCCAGTCATTGGTAGGGTGCCAATGACTGTGCCTTGCAATTGCAATTGCCGCACAGTTATTGGCCATCCCATTCAGTCATTGGCTACCCAGTCATTGGCAGGGTGCCAATGACTGTGCCTTGCAATTGCAATTGCCGCACAGTTATTGGCCATCCCATTCAGTCATTGGCCACCCAGTCATTGGCCACATTTTTTTATATACACAGTGGGTTCGATTCCCACCTTGAGACATTTTTTCAAAAATATTTTTTTCTCTGATAATTTCGATTTATCTAACGTATATGAAATACTTACCTCTGGCTTCATTAGCAATTCCCCTAATGCTTGGTGCATCTTCGAGTCTTCGGCGTTGTAATTCCCTCCACACGCACATTACCACACTACGACCGTTAAATAGGCCTCTATTGTACGCTGTCGCAATGGCTCGTAGAGGTGACCACCATATTATATATCGTAGGCGGCTTAAAAGTCTTTCGCCCGATAAATCCCTCAATTCCTCGCACCATTGATCGTTGCATCGACGTCGAAGGTGAACACTACGCAATTTCACTATTTTTAAAAAATCGTGAATACACGTGCGAACGGAGCGGTCCGACATTGCGATAATCTGCTCTCTTAGACAGCCATACAATCGACTGACTAAATTTCCCGTTCTGGGTGATATACATGAACTCCGTAACATAATGGCTTATGTTCAAAATTTTATTGAATTGCATTTTTTACCGTAGAGATAATAAAGCATGATCACGAACGGCTTGATACGGTTTCTCGCTGATTCACATTCGTGGAATCAGTGCATAAAAATATATTTAAACAAAAGATTTATTTAGCCTGAAAAGTTTATTTCACGGTCGTTCGTCAATTCCTAATTCATTTCCCCGAATTCGCTCATGGTCAATGCAGTATGCATTCCATCACGTTCGGCAGTGCTCCAGGAAGAACACCTGGATTACGGCTGACGGTGCATTCGCGGGGTGCAGCTCGGTAACGCGTGCCACCCTCCTCCTTCCATATTTCTACGTTAAGCGTGGTGTTAAAATAATAATTGTGTTATGCCGCGGAAATCCGGTTAGCTACTCCGGGTTACGCGATAATGTTTTTGGGGATGATCCAGTAAAGGGTTAGAACCCAAGTGAATTATTAACACAGTTTTATTGAGATATTATTTAACGATATTTTACAGTTTCAACAAGTATAAATTATTATCAATAATTTATTAACAAGAGATTATTTAATTAATTATCTTAATTAAATAATGATTATTCTTTTTATGGTTAAAATGTCCAAGTCTTTCAATTTGTCACAATTTATCTCAAATTACCTTTGGTTAGGTTTGAATTACCGATGTACACTTTGCACCCTTAAGGTTTCCGATTACCATGGAAACGTTCGTATTCAACCGTGTTGTCAGACTGCCCAGTACCTGCTCTCGATCCTCTATATATATTCCTCGAGAGCAGGTATCAGCTTAATATTTACCGCAAGTTATATATATAATAATCTACTTAATTTCTGTAAACAAATATCTTTCCAAATCCTCGCTTTTTCGTGAGCGGGATTTGGAGCATATTTTCCTTTTCGCAATTCTCGCCTCGGTGTTCTCGAGTCGGTGCCCCAGTTACCGAGGCGCTCGCGGTTGCCTAACTGCTGCGTCAGCAGTATCGACGCTCGACGCTTGACGTTCGACGCTCGATGTACGCTCGATGCGTAACGCAACCGAATGTGTCTCGCAACCGAAATAATCGGTGCCGAGACTCTTCGAAATAATAATATGTATTTCGGATTACCTATAATAATTATTAACACCTGCCCGGGGCACAACATTGTGCTAAAAATAATATTAGTTATAATTCAATTCCCCGAATTCGGCCATGATCAATGCTGCATGCATGCCATCACGCTCGCCCGCCAGTGATTCAGGAAGAACACCTGGATTACGGCTGACGCTGCATCCGCAGCGTGCGACTCGGTAGCTCGCCAGCGGCAGCGGCGCGTGCCAGCCTCCTCCTCCCGCGTGTAATAAAATATATTTTATCATTGCCCGCGCTTGACCGTGAGCTCCGCGGAGCACCTGCTATTCTGCTGATAGTGCAATTCGCGGGATCCCGCTCGGCCGGCAGGTCCAGCATCCTCGCGATGACGACTTTATTATTCAGTTCGTCTTCGCATCTCGTGCCGCGCGTATCTTTTTTAAAACTCATTTCGTCTTCACATCTCGGGCCGCGCGTCTCTTTTAAAAAAAATGTATCCGCGTTACGGGGCTGACATTCTAGAGTCAATGTTTTTGTGTCGTGTGATTGGCATCGAGAGTGCCAATTACGTGTATGTGCGTCCGAACCGTGTAGCCGTTGCGTATAATCAGCTGCAGAGCGACCTGCAGACAGGCTCTGCATGCCTGGTGTACCGCAGCCCATGGACTTCGAAACACTCGAGGCCGATTTGTCGTGTGTAATTGTTCGGCACAACGCTGTTTACCGCGCGGAAATCATCGACTTTGACGACGACGGTTATACCGAAGTTTTTTTAGTCGACGAGGGGATCGCCGATTTTGTGGACCTGCGGTATATTTACCATCCTGACCCCATTTGTGCTGTGCTACCCGTCATGTGTATTCCGTGCGCACTATATGGATTCGAACGTGTCGACGATGACGGCGTCGTTCCTTTGCTCGAGTCTTTAGTGACTCCGAGCGATAATCTCGTGGGTGTTCTCGTCGAGGAAGGACACTGCTGCGCTCAGTCGACTCTCCGCCTGTTCGACATGGAACGTCAGAATCTGGGCGAGCTTATAATCGACCGGCTTAATTTGGGTATCGGGTACGACCGCCTCGATCCGGACGCCGGTTTCAACGACGATTCGTCGCTTTCGGGGCTGAGTGAGGAGGAGGAATAGTGCGTGTGAAAAACAGGAGTGCGTGTGAAAAAACAGGAGTGCGGGTGAAAAACAGGAGTGCGGGTAAAAACAGGAGTGCGGGTGAAAAACAGGAGTGCGGGTGAAAAAACAGGAGTGCGGGGAAAAACAGGAGTGCGGGTGAAAAACAGGTGTGCGGGTAAAAACAGGAGTGCGGGGGAAAAAACAGGTGTAAGGCGCTTCATTATAAATTTGGAAGTGCGGAAAAACAGGAGTGCGGAGCGTAGAAAAAACAGGAGTGCGGCGTGCCTGGAACCATCGACAGCACAAGGTAAATTAAATTAAATTAAATTAAATTAAATTAAATTAAATTAAATTAAATTAAATTAAATTAAATTAAATTAAATTAAATTAAATTAAATTAAATTAAATTAAATTAAATTAAATTAATTAAATTAATTAATCTAATTAATTTAATTAATTTAATTAATTTAATTAATCTAATTAATCTAATTAATTTAATTAATTTAATTAATTTAATTAATTTAATTAATTTAATTAATTTAATTAATTTAATTAATTTAATTAATTTAATTAATTTAATTAATTTAATTAATTTAATTAATTTAATTAATTTAATTAATTTAATTAATTTAATTAATTTAATTAATTTAATTAATTTAATTAATTTAATTAATTTAATTAATTTAATTAATTTAATTAATTTAATTAATTTAATTAATTTAATTAATTTAATTAATTTAATTAATTTAATTAATTTAATTAATTTAATTAATTTAATTAATTTATTAATGGTGCGCTATGACGAATCCAGACACTCTATCCCCCCTCCCACCCCTACACCTCTTACCCTCCACACCACGGCTGCTCGAAAAAATTTCGGCCTGCCGCGGAGTGGGGGAAAAAGAGTGGGGATGGGAGTGGGGATAGGAGTGGGGGTCATATTACTTCCTTATATGGGTATTCCGTTAAGCGTAATCTCCTCTAATTCTTGAATGTATATTTTTTTTTTTTATAGGTGCGGACCGCTCGTCATTTTAATATTAGTTTTATACGTATATACATTCTATATTAAGTTCTCTCCTCTTTTTTTTCATATGTTTCTTGACCCCTTTTTTCCTATTATATATAATTATTGTTATGTTAAGGACATTATGTAATTATTTGAGTAGATATATAGTTTATTATATATTTTTCCTCCTTTACTTATAGATATAGATATATATTCTTCCTTCTTTTTTTGCCATCTCATATTATGGATCTTAGTTTTAAGAATAAATTAATGGATTTTTTTTTCTCTAATTTTCTGATGTTTTTTTTCGGTTTTTCCCTTGAGTATCAGGAGAGGATGAATGGTCACTCTTCTGTAGCATCATAAAATATCGGGGTTTCGATGAGACTTTCTTTTTCCTCCTTTTTGATTTTGAGGGAGACAATTCGGCATCTGGTGAACACGAGTGCTGATGTAACTGTCTCTGGTGAATTTCGTAGTTTCGTTCTTTTCGCCTTCTTTTTGTTATGGTCGTTCCTTTTTTTCCGAGGATCGTCCTTGAAGTTTGCCAGACGCTTTTATTTGCGAATGAGGGAGAGTGAGCGCGTCGCAGATTTAGGGAAGGTCGGGTAAGCGAGAGGAGTAGAGGAAAAGAAGGATGTGGGGAAGGGGGAGAAATAGGGAACTGAAATTGGTTGTTTTACCGGGTATGGTTCAGGAGATTTTTTTCTGGGTTTAATAGCAAACGTGTTTGTTAAGTTTGGCAATTCCGCATATAATTGTCTGTATTTTGTAGAGTACACCTTTTGTTTTGCATAGTTCTATACATCTATGATTATATGTTTATTTACTTGTAGTTATCATATATGTGGGGATTTTTCTTTTTTTCGTTTTTATTTTGTGTTGTTTTTTTTTCTTTTTCTTCTTTCTTTTCTATATATGCATTTTCCTTTAATGAGAATATGAGAATAATTATTTATTGATTATATAACTGGATAATAGTCTGTGGGTATATATATATATATTAAAGTATTAAAACAATTGCGATAATGGGATTTAAAGTTATATTTCCCGATAGATAAAAGCATAAAGGTATTCATTGTGACTCTGAAGTTTAAAAGTTGGAGTAAATATGTATATTTGTGTGTTTATTAGTGATTATTGATTAAGTACTGCGGTTAAGCAGATTCGTTGAGAGCGAATAACTGCGCTGGACCTCATTTCTTTATCGGTTTCCGTTTTTTCCTTTTATCTTCTTTACTTCTCGTTGTTCTTTTCTTCAAGCTAAGTATACTCGGATGCGATGCTGGATTCTTTTCCGACAGAATCCGCAAGTAAGTAATTTATCAGCGCATTCCCGACAGGAAACTAGATGTCCACAGGGTAGAATTACAGTCGTGACTTCTTTGTTCAGGCAAAATTTGCAAATAAATTGTTCTGGTATGTCGGGTCTCTCGGTTTGTACATCGGAATCTTTGCAAAGGGTGAGTGGTTCCTCCGGCGGTGGTGCAGGCCGATGCTGTGCATCATGTGTAAATCTTCGTCCCTTGAACATTTGAACAAATTCGCATTCACCGTGCCACCGTGCATGCTCTTCCCAAGGATCGTCACAAGGTTTCCAGTTCTTCAATCCCTTGCCGCAGTAAAAACAAACAGTGAGATCTTCTGTTTGCGCGTAGAAAAATCCGGCCTCAGCCATAAATGCTGGTACTTGACCGGTCGTCAAGGGGAAACCCGCAAATGACCTGAGTCGGTCATCGTACTGCCGGTATTGTCGATGTACGGGTCCCGGTATGTCCGGGAGGGGTCCTTCGTCCGCTGAGCTTGTAATGGTGCGTGCTTGTTCGGATACGCCGGATGTAGAGGTTACAGTAGTGGTAGTAGTGGTGGTTGTTCTGGTCGTTACGATGGTGGACAGGTCCCTTGATGCTGAGTCCGCGGATAGATCTATTTCTTGCATCTCGTATTCGCGTGAATATCTTCGCGGCGGCGTTGGTATATCGGCGACATCTTCATTTATTCCCACATTTCCAGAGGGCTGATTCAACATAAAGCGACAATGCGGAACGAATCGTCGGTGTTCAGTCCAAGGGTTATGTTCGGGTTCCCATTGGCTAATCTCCAATTGACAGGAGAAACATCGGGTAAGCTGTAGTTGTGCTATGTAGAAGAATCCAGCTGCAGCCAATTCTCTCGTATTAATTCGCGACTCCGCCGGCCACTGCTCGAAGCTTGCAATTCGATCTAATTCTTGGTGATCTACGTAGGTCCTTTCGGTCATCTTAAAACAGAGATTTATTTATAAGTTTCTTTCATCCAGTTCTCCTTATCTTCTTTTTGTGGGTCCATACATGTGAGTTTGTGTGAATATTAAAGGTACAGGTGGTCCATTTGGACAGGGGACTCTCTCTTCCTACTTTTTTTTTGTTTTATATATAATTATCAAGCGCTGTTTTCCTGTTTTTTTTTTTTTGAAATACATATATATGTATTTACATATTGTAACGAATCGGTAAATTCCTGCCTGAAATATCGCGAGCAACCTTGAGCGAGAGATAACGCGAGGAATTTAGCGACCACCGTGATTTATTTTATTTTCGTTTAACCGTCGCCTTAAAGGAGAAGGTACCGAGGGAAGGGAATCAAGAGGAACTCGAATCGCCCGCACTGATGGTGACGGAGAAATGGACAAAAAAATTGTTAATTAATTTGTTCGGGATTGCCTCAGTCGGAATGATTTTCTCTCAGACGTTTCGCGCCGTACGAGAGTATTGACCCCTCATCATAGGCAATCTCGTGGATCGAAAGAAAAAAAAACACTCTCGAGAAGCGAGAGTGCAAAAAAAAATGTTGACTGATAGGATAAATTTACGAGGATATTAAATGTGGGATATTAAGCTGAATTTGGAAGGTTGGGGTCAGTGAGAGGAGCGTTATTGAATTTACGGCTTCGAACGGTACCTCTCTTCACACCGGTCAAGTGACCGGGAAGTTATGGTTTCGAGTCGAGAGGCTGAAGGCCAGTCGTCTCGCGGAATTGACAAAAAAATTTCAATGCGCGATTCTAGTGGATCGATCGTAGATCACGGTGTCCTGAAGGGCAGCCGGGATCGACGTTCGATCTATCCTCTCGCTCACGGCGTGCTCACGAGTCGACACGAGTGAGTGCTTTGTACTCGTGAGACTATACCGCGCGCGGGGAACGTCACGTTCTTTTAATACAAAAAAAAAATAGTCAACTACACAGCCGTTTCGGAGCGGGCAGCTGCCACACTCTGGCTGTAGAAATTTCGCCTGGCTTAAAAGAAAAATCCAGTCGTCCGGATAGCCGCGCGTTCCCGGACAACTCACGCGATTGTTTGACAATCTAAAAAAAAAACTTGATGACTTGATTTTAGGGAAGTGAAATTCACAAGGTCCACACGACGCGGTTTTGTGGAGCTCAACACTCAATTTCAAAAATAATAAAGCAAATCCGCGTGTTCTGGATTTCTCGACTTTTGATATCCCGTCTTGTCGAGTGCACGAGACGGTTGCAGAGTCTCGATGAGAACTTGAGGCTATACGGACCGTAGCTTTGCGAACATTAGCTAGTAAGGTGTTCGCTCGCGTAATTTATATCCCCGTAGCGTACTATTAACGTGGTCGGGTGACTCGAATCAGACTGCGTGCGAGTGGATGAGTACTTTGGGTGATTACCGCAATCACGTTCGCGAATATAAGATCGAAAGTAATTCGCGCGTTTAACTATTTCTATCCCCGCGACGTTCCACCGTTAATAATTACCGAGTGTCTCGAATCGTACTCGCTAGACTCGTCTTGCAAATAAAGCATCCACACTCAATTGTGTGGGGAATATTGCTCAACGAGTGCCCTGACTATGCTAACTCTGGCCTAAACACTAGTATGAGCGCGGCTCGGATCTCTCGTAGGTGCTAACTCTTGGTTGACTACGATGAAAATGATGTCGAGAGTCGCTTCGCTCGCACTTTTATTAGTTGTCCCTAGCCTTCGCTCGCGAGAGGGGAAATTTCTTCAAGAGAGCGCGATGTTCTCCTTGTAGTGGGATCCTTTGCCCAAACGGAAGGGGCTTCCATTACGTCCGGTGGGAGATCACCTCGTCTTGAGAGGTGTGAAGATAAGGTAGGTGTCTATCATAACGATGACCAGCAAGTCCGAACTGCGGACTACAGGTGTGTCGAGAGGGTCGCCTATCTCCAGGCGTCCCGTCTTGTGACGGACACTCGTGATGAGTGGTTCCGTTACAATATATATATATATATATATAATATTTCTTTTCTCTCTTTTTTTTTATCTCCTCTCTTTATATACGATCCTTACGAGATTACGCAGGGGCACTCCGCACTCTCTACATTGGTTAGATCCCTTGCTGCATTCAGTGCACATTTCCGCGTGGAAACATGGCAAATTTATGTACTCTACTGCTCCCTTTCCGCAATATCGACATTCTTTCCAGTCGCGGCCGGAGACCTGCAACTCGCCGCAGACTCTTATGGGTACAGCCGGCTGGGTTGTCGTGGAGAATCCCGAGCGTGCGACAGATGATCCCGAGGGCACGTGACAGATCGGGGGTCGGAGATTTCCGACTTGAGGCAGGTCATTCTTTGTGAGCTGAAGACTCGCTGGGGCATTGTTCGCGAGCGAGCTAGCGAGAGTACTAATAGGCGTATGATGACTCGTGCTGGGAGTCTGTGGGTCGGTCCCTGATACCCGTAACCTTGCAGGGAGCGTGTATGGTCCTCCTACGGTATTCACATATGCACAACGGGGAAAAGTTACTGCGTGTTTTGTCCAAGGGTCATCGAGAGGCTCCCAATGCTTTAACTGACCCCCGCATGTAAAACATCCGACCTGGTCACTCCATCCAGTATAGAAGAATCCCGCTTCGGCGAGGTTTTCTTTACGCGGGAGCATGTGCTTCGGCCATGCTGCGAAGGATCCCAATCGAGCCAGGTACGGTCCGTACATTGGACGCACTGGTCCGGGTCTGCCCTTCTCAATGCTAAGTGTCGTGGGGCGAGGCCTCATAGGGACTCGTATCCACGGTGATTCGGGGCATTCTGCTGCAACCTCGTGATCGGGAGTGGGTTCGGGAGTTTGAGTATCTTCTTCTCTTGTTGCAACCTGAGCTTCAGGGGTTTCGTTTACAGTTATGCTTCCCCTTGGAAGGTCCGCGAGAAACGGACACGACGGTTTAACGAGCCTGTGACATTCGACCGGGTCATGCTCCTTTTTCTAGTCCCATACTCTGACATGACACTCAAAACACTTCGTCTCATCGTCCAATCCCGTTCGGAAGAACCCTGCGGCGGCCAGTGCCTTGGGGGTCTGGCTTATTCAGGGGCCACGCGCCGTAGCTAACCAACCTAGCCCTTTCGCAGCGATAATCAGGTGCGACCATCGTAGTGGATTTCGTTTCCCCTTCTTTCTGTTGATCTTCCATGTTGCAACGTCGAATTATCTCTGCGTCGGCGATCGCTCGGGTGAGCGCGTAAGATTCTTGAGTGTATCCCTGCTGTGTATATATGCCTATATGGTCGCTTGTCCCTTCTCCCTCTTTTTCTACTCTCTTTTTCTTAAGTGTGTGGTATATGAGACCGTTTCAGGCGGTCGGGGTGGACGACGCGCGTCTTTGTTTTTATTCGTATCCGTACGTTGCCCTTCTCAAGTATGTCCAATATTTCGTATGGTCCGTCGTATTGGTCTCCTAGTTTCCCAGGTTTCGGTCCTTTAAGAAGAAATACTGATTCACCAACCCTGAAGTTTACCGGGTTCATCCTACGATCGTGATACTCTTTTGCCCTCTCCTTGGCTTTAATTAAATTCATTCGTCCAAGTGATTGGATTTCGTGTATTTGCGTAATTAATTCGATCAGGTAGTCGTCGTACGTGGAAATCTTATGCATATCTTCTGGTGCGAAGCTAGAGGGAGTTCGTGCAATTTTGCCGAATACCATTTCAAAAGGGGTATGTTTCGTACCTTCATGAACGTTCGTATTATAATTAAAAATTGCTAACTCAACCCATTCGTCCCAGTCAAGTTCCTTTGTGGCGTATTGTTTCAAGTATTCCCCTAGGGCGTGATGCGATCGTTCAAGGAATCCGTTCGACTGAGGGTGGAAAGCAGTTGTTCTTATTTTTCGGATTCGGAATAGCTTAGCTACCTGCTTCGAGAAATTACTTAGAAAATTAGCCCCTTGGTCCGTTAGGATCGCCTTGGGTGCTCCGAAGTGACAGATGAATCGCTTAACGAAGGCCTGCGCGATGGTTATGGCTTTAGCGTTCGGTATGGGGATTGCTACTGAAAATTTAGTGAGCTGGTCCTGTATAGTAAGGATATATTCGTTGTCCCGTCTCGTTCTTTTTATGGGGCCCACTATATCCATTGCTATTTTATCGAATGCGGTGGCGGGGGTGTCGGTGATTACCATGGGCTGTTTGGTCTTTACTCGGACTAACTTTTTTAATTGACATTGCAAACACCGTTGGATATAGTGTTGAACATCGCTTTTGAGATTTTTCCAATAGTACTCATGACGAATCCGATTGTACGTTTTCGTGACTCCCCTGTGGCCTCCGACGGCAGAAGTGTGCATTTCTTCAATAATTTTTTCTTGTTGTTCGAAAGCGGGTTCTCGGACCTTGCCATAACAAATTATAATTTTAGTGTCGTGGTTACTCAGCGTAGCTTGTATCCGTCCCATTATTTGTTCCCATGGGATGTTTTTAATAAAACCCGATTTGGCTATACTCACTGTCTGTAACTGTAATTCGTTCAGCAATGCCTTACAAGATTTCAAAGCCTCGGTTATATTTTCTAGAATGCTCGTGGGACCTTCTCCGGTTTCGTCGGAAATTGGTAGTACTATATTGACCCGGTGATTTCTTTTATTTATTACCTTTGCCGTTTTCAGTTTTAATGGTGGACATCGGGGAAGGTCGTCGCGTTTTTCCAGTGCCTTACTCCCGTCGTCTAAGGGCTCACCATTGGTCGTAACGAAGTAGATTAAATTATCTTTTCGGGTGTGGAATAAATCTCGAGAGGGTTTAATATTAGAGAATCTACCCAAAGCATTAATCCTCACTAACTCATTTTCTTGCTCTTCGTTTTCGTCGTGGGGGAAGACGGGAGAGTCAATTTCCTCGGATGGTTCTGGCTCTTTCCTTTGAATTTCGGGCATAATAATTTGTGAATTAATTGTGTCTGGAGGGTCCAGTTCTCGCTCGTGGTTATCATCTTCATCGGCAATAAAAATTTGGGGGTTTGATTCGTCAAAAATGTATGGCGGATTTTTCGATGTTTCGTGATCATGCAATATGGTGTTCGAAAAATTAATTCCATCAACGGGGTCTGGTTCTATTTGTTGATCTTCGTCCCCTGAGGATTCAGAAACGCTAATGCTGAGCGGTCGAGGTGGACGTCCTTTTCGAGTGTTACGCGCGACGGGGTATTCCTCGCCGTCCGACTTCGCGTAAGTCTTTTTATTGCGTTGCGTTCGCTTACTACGCCTTGGTGGTGTGTGTGTGAGCGGCACGCGCCGGCCTCTCAATTCTCGGTACCCCTCGTTCCCCGTGGATGCGATAATCTTAACAGCCTGGGCTTCGAGCGGCGAGTCAGGCGGCTCGGTCTCTTTGCCGGACCGGTTTCTGACCTGGCTCAAGACGTTCTTCTTCCTACTAGTCTCCTGATCATCGACTATAGCATTCGGTGAATCGGCGGCCTGTTTAGCATTACTAACCGGTTCTTGTTCCCATTCACAGTCTTCGATTCCCGTATATGGGTTAAATAATGTTATTTCGCTTCCTTCGTCATCGCTTCCATCTGTATCAGATTCTTCTAGTAACATTGAGTCTATGTCCTGATCTGTTATCGACCCTCTTTCCTTCCTACGAGTTTGTGTTACGGGATTGGTTTGGATTAAGAAAATTCCATCTGACTGATCGGGTTCTCCTATCGGATTCCGGGACAATGCGTCGGCATTAACGTTCGTCTTGCCCGCTTTATAAACTACGTCATACTCGTACTCCGCGAGCTTCAATCGCCACCGTAATATTTTTGCGTTGCCGTCCGTAGCGCGCCTGAACCACAACAAGGGTTTATGGTCGGTGACTACGGTGAATCGTCGCCCGTACAAGTAAGGTCTATAGTGTAGGATCGAGTACACTATGGCTAACGCTTCCTTCTCGTACGTGTCATAGCGTTCTTCCGTTTTACTCAAGGCTCGAGAGGCATACGCGCACGGGTGATCGTGATTAATTTCTCCCTGCGATAAGATTCCTCCAATGGCTGTTCCGGAGGCGTCCGTAGTTAGAATAAAAGGTTTCGAAAAATCGGGATATCGCTGAACGGGTGCTGTACAGAGCTTAGTTTTTAATATCTCGAAAGCTTCTTGTTGCTCGGATCCCCACTCGAATCCGGTTTCTTTACGGAGTAACAGGGTGAGAGGTTTAGATATTTTCGCGTATCCCTCAATAAATCGGCGATAATATCCCGTAAGGCCCAGAAATTGTCGGATATTTTTAACGTTTTTTGGCCGTGGAAATTCTTTGGGTCGGGTTTGACACCGTCTTGTCCGATGACGTGCCCCAAATAATTTACTTCCTTTTTCAAAAACTCACATTTGTCGGGTTGTAATTTTAGGTTGGCAGCTTCGAGTCGCTTTATCATTTCCCGATATAGATTTTCGTGTTCTTCTAATCCCCGTGCATAAATGACGATATCGTCTAAGTATACAAATAGCCCTTTTCCCAATAGCCCGCTGAGGGTCAAATTCATCGTGCGTTGAAAGGTAGGAGGGGCATTGCGGAGCCCGAACGGCATGCGTACGAATTCGAAATGTCCGCGAGGTGTTGTGAATGCTGTCTTATGCCTGTCTTCGGGGCTGATCTCGATCTGATGAAAACCCGAGGCGAGATCGAAGACGGAAAAGTACTGGGCTCCCCTTAGCTGATCTAAGATCTCGGTGATGTTTGGTCTAGGATAGGCGTCGGCCACGGTCTTTTCGTTCAGCGCGCGGTAATCGAATACTACTCTCCAGCGTTTATTGCCTTTAGAGTCGACCTTTTTCGGCACGACCCAGACGGGGCAGTTGTACGGCGAAGTAGATGGGACTATGACTTTATTTTCAAGCATTTCTTCGATTTGCTTCGTTATTTCATCCTTAGTGCACTCAGGCCAACGATAGTCTCGGGTATTTATGGGCAAATCATCTACCGTGGGTATTCTATGCTGAAGTATTGTGGTATATGAAAGAGATTCACCGGGGATATGGTACAGGTGGATGCTTTCCCTTAAAAGGCCTTCGATACTGAGTTTCTCCTCGTCTTCTAATCCCTCGAGCCTCAGAAGCTCCCGAATTTGTTTGAAGCGATCTTCAGACTCAGGTGTCGTAGTATAACAAAAACAATGGTCCCTTCGATTAAATGGTTGAATGCTATGCGTCACATAATGCACGCTTAATCTCTTTATTAATGCTATATTCATCATTTTGTACGTTCTGTAATCTTTCCGTTCTGGTTCCCCGAGATTTATTTCATTACTAGTTACACTGGGAGTCTCGATGTTAACCTGGAAGTTAAACGTGTCCCTTTCTTGCATAACTTTATCGCTCTGGATTTTACTTATTTCATCTATCCTTATTTTCTCTGCAGGTACGATTTCTTTGCACGTTACAACCGAACTAGGCCCTTCAATTGGCACCATAGTCGTTGTACTTTTTTGGCAATATTCTATCTCTCCTAACAAGTTTACTTCTACGGGACTTATCTCATTTATTCCCGGTTTCCCCACAGATACGAAATTTTTGCACTTTACAACCGAACTTGGCCCTTCGATTGGCACCATAGTCGTTGTTCTTTTCGAGCAGGATTCTATTCCCATCGTTGGGTTTGTTCCTGTAACTGTTATCATCTTAAAACAAATATTATCTTCGATCATTTCTGCCTGGTTCTCGTCTATCATTTTCTGTATTTCATTCTCTATATTTCGCTCGAGAGAAGGGTTATAAACCGCTTCGGTCGCTTCTAGTGATTCTGTATACGTTAAAGTTTTCATCAACGTCTCCGTATCGATTGCGGGTTCGGTTTCGTCCGAACGCCCTATCTCGCCTATAGGTGTTACTTGACTTTCGGCTGTCGACGCGTTAATCGTTGCGTCGATGCCGGCCTCGGACCCTCCGTCCGAGGTTTCGAGTTCTGATTCTTTCACAGGGATATCTTCGTTCGATAAATATTCATGCTTACTCATAGATTCTGTCTCGCTTAACCTTTCCTTGTCTATCTTGCTTGGGTTATTAAATCTCTCTACATCTTAATTCTTACTGTTCACTTGATTATTCAGGGTCTGTTGCATATTTCCTTCACACGAGTCTATTCCTTCGTCTGTTAATAACAATTCTAATACCGGTACTTGCACTTGCACGGTATAGCAATTATAATTCGTAATTTGAATATATCCTTTTCCATTATTATTTTCCACAAATCCACTTTGTCTTATCGTTAGTCCTTCTCCCGCATTCAAAACGGGTAAATATCCTCCTTTTACTTCTAAATTCTTTATTCTCACGAAACAAATTTTCGTTGTTTGCGCAGGGATTAATACCATTTCCGAAGTCGCGAAGGGAATCTCAGTATCTTGCATTTTCAATTGTCGCTTCTCATAATCTATTGTACCTCGATTGCCGTCTAAATATTCTGATCCTAGTATTCCCCCCTCCGATATGGGGAAACTATTATCAACGATATGGAATCTGGTGTGCCGACCGAAAACCTGTATAGTCACATGTCCCTTTGTTAATATCGATTTATCTGTGATTCCATTTAATTGCACGATTTCTTCACGATTAATAGGAAAACTTGAGTGTATAAATTTTTCTTTCAAGATGTTCGGTCCGGCTCCTGTGTCGATCATGAAAACAATAGGGGCGGTTAGTTCGGGACTGTTCATATTAACGGTGGGCACGCTGCTGTCTTTTTCCAAGTGAATGTTAAAAATCCGCATTACTCGGGGTTGGAAACCCTGGCTCCCGTTGTTATAAGGCGTATAGGGTGCAAGTTCTGCGGGGCCTCGCCGACTGCACCCATTGGCGGCGGACCATGGGCGTTTCCCGGTCCCCAGCGTTCGCCTTCCTCTTTACTGAGGCGTGCTCGACACTCTCTAATGAAATGGCCCGGCTGTTTGCAGTAGTGACAAATCCTATTCTGATCTGCTCTTCCCCTGTTACCATCGAGGTATCCGTTCTGACTATTATCTTGTTTTCGCACGGAATTTCGATTCTGATTATATCGATAGCTACACATATCGCCCTCGTGTCCGGGTTTCTTGCAGATGTGACAAATTATATTAATTCCTTCACTTAAACCTCACAAAATTCGAATCCTAATCTCCTAAAGAAAATCGAGTTTTACTACCCTCGGCTTATTCACGATTTTGGGGAAGAATTAAGCGTCGAATGGGAAACTGATAAAGACCGATGCGATTCTGTTAGAAATCAGGCGCGAAGCGGTTAGATAAAGCGGATTTTTATTTGTTAAAATGATATTAAACGAAATTTATACTAAATGACATGTCATGGAAGTCATGGGAACGCATAAACTGAGAAACCTCCGCAATGAATCTCAGATCCCTGCCTTACCTACGACACCCTAATTGAGTCTTTTATCGACCTCCGCTCGTGGATCACGAAGAGGCCCCAAATCTGTTATACCGCAAGCTCTGCCTAGATTAGGAGTCGGTTGAGTCGCTACCGTCCCAAGAAAGAGACTGCGGCGCGGGCTGGCGGACGGGATTCGTGAACCCGCTACCCGGCCCGGTCTCATGGTACGGCGCGCCAGGGGCCCTACAGAGGAATGTGGTCCGAAAGAAATCTAACTGACCCACATACGGTCCCGAAAGTCGCTGGGTAACGCCAGGGAGTAGAACTTGAACAAAATATTACCCTAACAAAGATCTTTCCCAAAACGTGATAAAATTGAACCTGGTTCTGTTAATACCCATCTCAAATTTGAACATGAAGTAATCCATCCAGTTAACTTTTGACGTTCCAAGAAATGTCACCACATTGACAAGTAGAGAACTATAATAATTTCTTTCTTTCACACGACGGTAAAAAATTTAATAATCGGTAATTAAAATAATTTTACTTGTCTTAGTTCGTTATTGATAGATTAAATAATTTTAGCAGACTATTCAATTAACCACTACAGTGAACTGGTTCCTAGTTCAAAGCAAGAATCCATATGCATCAGATCGTATAAAATACTTGATAACCCGAAACCTCGAATAATCGGGAAAATTACTGATTTCAATTAAAACTCTCCCTCCGTCAAGGAGGAAACATAAACGAAGGGATAATATTTAACGAAAGGTACAAAACTACGCCTCTTGCACATGGATACCTCGATTGCCACGATAGATGACGTCAAGCCAATACGTAGAGTCGACTGCGACGCATTCGAAACCGACAAGGAGAGCTTAAAGAAAGAAAGAAAGAAAAAGAAAGAAAGAAGGGAAAAAAGGAAATAAGGGAAGACGCATGAGAAAGTGAGACAGACGATTCCACGGAAACTCCTGGGCAGCCCCGCGCGGTCTGCCACGGTGCCGCCGCTACCAGGAGGGTTCGCGGAACAGGGGGAAGGAAGCTGCGAAGAACTGTTCCGCGTGACGTCTCAATGAATAAGAAAATTTATAAAAATCTAAGTTAATTACTATATAAAGTTGCATAGAATTATTAATCCATTTCCAACAAATGGTTGGGAAAGATCAGACGATAATTAGTTCATAAAAGAATTACTTCTTAAGCTACGTAAATTTATAAAACGAACAATGCCGTCACGAGCATGTTGCACGTGTCCTCATTTCAGGTGAGAAGTTTAAAGGCTTAAGTACATTCCTGGAAAACCTCTCTCAGAAACCCCTCTAAGAGTATCGCCCTAGCAACGAACTCTTGTTACAAAGTCTGACCACCAATAAAGGGGGGACCTACTCCTGACCCAAGATTCCCCCCCCCCCACGACCAGCAAACCGCGCAACAAAACTACACAGTAGCGACATTTTCGATGCCGCCATATTTGTAAGGCATCAGGGAAGGGAAAAGCTTATAAAAAGCGGAGCTCAAGCACAAAAGGGCACTTAGACGCAGACACCCCGATAAGCATAGAGAGAACCAACGTAGAGAGTAGAAATTTTCGAACTTATATCGTATCAACCATTTTTCGAGATCAGTCTCATAGAAGTTGCGGCCAATTTTCAATCTTTGTAAAACGAATTATTTGATCACAGAAGTTATTTTTTTTTAAATAAATTATAATTTCGGACCCACATCCGTCTGATTTTTCTGAGTGTTCTACTCCACCATCCCGACGATTGACACCTGCGACTCCAACAAGTTCTCACCGTAAGTACATTTTATATTTTATTTGCAATATTATTAACGAAGCATCCTGCATGTAGATGCCTCCATATACGCGTTATCTCAATCCCTAGTATTTAATGGATTGTCTTACAACATTTTGCGAGAACCCACAATTATTCTAAATAATTGTCGGTTAAAATTTAAGGGGAGATCTCGGTCATTTCTCCACCAATAAATCAGGAAGTAAAATCTTTCAAATATAGAAACAAAGCCTCCAAACTGGTCTGGGGCACGAAGGAGCGGTGCTAGGTCGGCGTCAAACGCTCGGTCGGGGGCTCAACACGATCACTGTTAGCGACGTCCAAATTGGCCACTCGGGTTCATTGAAATCCAGGTTGATTTGTCATAACATTGAACGTGAGCATCCGTTAAACCGAAACGTCCCTCGCGTCCGATCCTAGTAGGCGCTCGTTCCGCAGATTTGGACGCAACATATGTATATTTCACATTTTATTTCGTTTTTCAATATCATATTGAGGGTGCTCACATGTCGACTCCTCAGCCTGAAATTATTTTAAATCATTCTGTTCACTGGATGGTTCTACCATGTTCCACGACGATCAACAGTTATTCTAAAATAATTATCTGTCAAAATCCAATAGAAATCTCGATTATTCCTTCAGTAATCCTTATTTTTCCTCCCGTAATAAATCAGGGAATAATATTTTTTAGAATACCAACGACATTGTTCCCTCTGACACAGACATTCCCTGCCCCGTCCTTAGTAACTGTCCGCAAGGATTAGACTAGAAAAGGGGCTATCGCGAACGAGATTGACATCCGGTGTAGTAAAAGTCGAATTCTCGACTTGACTAGAGCATGTCGAATCATTAAGCGTTCCGATAATAGAAACAAAACTCCAAACTGGTCGGGGGCACGAAAGGGCGGTGTACGTTCGGCGCCATACATTCGGTCGGGGGCTTAACACGATCATTGTTAGCGACGTCCAAATTGGCCACTTGGATTCCTAGAGTGTCCAGGTCGATTTGTCATAACATTGAACGTGAGCATCCGTCAAACCGAAACGTCCCTCGCGTCCGATTCATATAGGCGCTCGTTCCGCAGTTTGGACGTAACAAAATTGGGGGCTCGTCCGGGATCTAAAGGAATGTTTGTTGTGGGATAATTTTTGGGGAAAAGTAAATATATAAACACACCCGACGTCAACGAATTAATAAATGGAAGTTATAAAGAAAAATATGAAGAATGATTAGTGTAACAATATGAACAAAAAAATGCAACAAAGAGAAAAGAAATATACATTAAGAAATAAAAAAAGGAGAAAAGAAAAAAACAAAAGGAATCGCCGTGATAAAATAAAAAAGGAACTAAAATAAAATGAAATAAAACGAAATAAAATCAAATAAAATGATATAAAGTAACATTTATAAAAAAGATCCGGTTAAACAAATTAGTAGGCTCCACTGCGGTAACCAATAAACTTTGTGGAATAATAGCAAAACCCCCTTTCCTTTCGGACAAAAATACACAAAAACTTAAACGTAAACTCGACTTTACAGACAGTGCGGGTACAGGGACTCTCGCGAGTAACGCCCCAGGTGGCGTTGAAATTTTCCCCAGTACAGCAGGGGGATCGAAGGATAAAGAACTCAATAAAGAAAACTACCCTGTAATCGATATTAAAAATAAGGACGTTACGCTTCAATCCACGGCGATTAAGCCATTTAATAACGCAATGGACCAGCAGAACCAAGGCGAGATAGGTAATGCGCGTCCACTCCCTCCCAACCAAACAGTATCATTGAAGGATGCTCTCGCAGTAATACCGCACTATGACGGCCAAAGTACTTCCCTGAGCATGTTCATACAAGGATGTAGGGAAGCGATGGAAATGTTAGGGCCAGAGGCAGGAAGAAATTTAGTAAAAGCAGTGAGATGTAAAATCGCTGGTGAACCCAAACGTTCGATACAGTTACAGTCGTTCGAAACAATGGAAAGCTTGTACACGTATCTCAAAAGCATATACGCTCCCGCTAAAAGCGTTTATCAATTGCAAGGAGAATTAGGAGTTAGTTATCAAGAGATATCCGAAACTGTAATTGCATATGCTAATCGCGTGCGTGAACTGGGAACCCAGATAATAAAAGCTTTCGAATTTGACAATGATGGGGAAGCTGACGAAGCTTTTAAAGAAAACACCAAGAACAGCCTGTCTTCTTGCTTTATACGTGGATTAAGAACCGAAATTGAACAACGTATGACTGCAGACGGTGATATTAACCAGATAATAAAACGGGCGATACAAATAGAGAGACATCTCATAGCTCAGGCAGCTCTCCGTAGACGAACGCGTGACCCCTCCGATGATAAAGGTATCGAATCGGAAACTCAAGCCCATGTGCACGTGATAACTAGTGACACTAATTCTTGACAACTACGTAAGAAAAGCAATCACACTGCAGCTAGGTGTCCCGACAGACTTTCGAGCGCGGAACAGAATCACACGGGTCAGGGTACGATTCGAAAGAATACAGTATGCCAAGTCTGTGGTAAAAACGGCCACGAAGCTGACATGTGTTTTAAAATTTTTCCTCGTTCTAACGATCGTAAGTGCACTATCGATTATCCTATGCTAACTATATGTCAGATTTGCAATATACGAGGCCATGCAGCAAAATATTGCCACCTACTTTTCTCACCACAAACCGAAAATTCAGGAAATAATTCGATGATTTGCCAACTATGCTCAAAAAGGGGTCACACCGCAACCCATTGCAACCAATTACTCAATAAATCTTCTCAGCCGTTAATGGAACAAGTAACTCAAGCGCCACAAAGACTTCGTTTTCATGAAATAATTAATGTTATTTGTCAAATTTGCAACAATCTTGGGCACCGTGGTGACAAATGTGTTTATCGATATAATCAATTGCAAAATTCTGGGCAGGGACAGGAAAGTAACCAAAGGAGACACCCTGAAGATAATAGAGAGAGGATAGATAAAAATAGGACTTGCCCTTCTTGCAATCAGCCAGGCCATTTTATTAGAGAGTGTCCAACGCGACTAAGTGAAGAAGACAGCGAGCGTGTAGGTCAGGGAAACGCCTACGGTCCCCCGTCAATGGGTGCAGGCGGCGAGGCCCCACAGAATACGCACCCGATACGCATTATGACAGGAGCGAGGGTTTTAGACCTCAAATAATGCGGATTTTTAATATCCATTTAGATAAAGACAGCAGCGTGCCCACGGTTAAAATGAACAGTTTTGAATTAATAGCTCCTATTGTTTTTATGGTCGATACAGGAGCAGTCTCGAACATTTTAAAAGAAAAATTCGTACATCCATACTCCGCGATTAACCGAGAAGAAATCGTACAATTGAACGGAATCACAGAAGCTTCTATATTGACCAAAGGGCATATTACGGTACAGGTATACGGTCGATTCACCACGTTTCATATCGTAGATAATAGTTTCCCCATATCGGAGGGGGGAATACTAGGATCAGAATATTTAAATGGAAATCGCGCCACCATCGATTACGAGAAACGCCAGTTAAAAATACAAAATATTGAAATTCCATTCGCAACCCCAGAGACAATAATAATACCCGCAAAAACCACAAAACTCTGTTTTGTACGAATAAAAAACGTAGAAGTAAAAGGAGGATATTTGCCCGTTTTGGATGCGGGAGAAGGACTAATAATAAGAAGCGGATTCGTGGTAAATAACAATGGAAAAGGATATATTCAAATCACTAATCATAACTGTTACACTGTGCAAGTGCAAGTGCCAGTATTGGAATTATTATTAACGGACGAAACTATTGAAATAGAGAAAAGAAATACCTTAAACGAACGCTCGGATACCAGGAGTAAAGAAATTGAAGAAACTATCAACGCAAGTAGCGGTGACAAAAGGAACGCCCCAGAAATAAATGCGCAAGAAAATTTTTCAAACAACCGTGTCCAGTCTGCAGCTATAAAACCCGCTAGCTCGAGTGGAGAGCTCGGGTTCCCCAACGACTCGACCGTAAACGAACGGAGAGCCATAAATCACGCAAGCCCCATGAGAGAATCAGCATGCCCTGTTGAAACGAGACTGCCTGCCGACACAGACCCACCGATAAAGAGCTTAGCACACACAGAACGACAAGGAATAACTGAGAAACATTGTAAGAACATTCTTGGAAACAGCATAGAAGTTTACGAAATGTCAGATAGAAATCAAGTGAAGACCAATCAAGATAATTTTTGCTTTGAAGTAATAACGATACCCACAGAAACAGACTTGATAGGAAGAATAGAATGTTGCCAAGAAAGTACAATGACTACGGCGCCAATGGAAGGGCCAAGTTCGGTTGTAACGTGCAAAAAATTCGTACCTACAAGGAAACCGGGAATAAATGAAATAATTCCCATGGAAACAAATCAGTCAGGAGGGATAGAATATTGTCCAGTAAGTACAACGACTACGGCGCCAATGGAAGGGCCAAGTTCGGTTGTAGGGCAAAAAGAAATCGTACCTGCAAAAAAAATAGAAACGGATAAAATAAGCAAAGTAAAAGTTAGCGATTGTCTAAATAATAAAATATGGAAAGGAAAAGATTACAGAGCGTATAAGATGATAGATACAGCGTCAATAAAGAGATTGAGCGTACACCACGTAACGCATAAAATACAGTATTTTGGATGTGAGGACCATTGTTTCAGTTATAATACGTCGCCCCTGTCTGAAGATCGATTCAAGCAAATAAGGAAGCTTTTGAGACTCGAAGAACTAAAAGAGAAAGAAAAACTTAGTATCGAGGGACTCTTGAAAGAAAGCGTTCACCTCTACCACATTCCCGGTGAACCACTCTCGTACACTTTCATCCTCCAGCATAGAATACCTACGGTAGACGATTTACCCGTAAATGCTCGCGGTTATCGGTGGCCCGAATATACCAAGGAAGAAATAGCGAAACAAGTCGAAGAAATGCTCGAAAACAATATAATAATTCCGTCTACATCACCATACAATTGCCCGGTCTGGGTCGTGCCTAAGAAACCCGACTCCAAAGGTAATAAACGTTGGAAGGTCGTATTCGACTACCGTGCATTGAACGAAAAAACCGTGACCGACGCATACCCTATACCTAACATTACCGAAATTTTGGACCAGCTGAGAGGCAGTCGGTACTTCTCCATCTTCGATCTCGCCTCCGGTTTCCATCAAATAGAGATAAGTCCCGAGGACAGACACAAGACAGCATTTACAACGCCACAAGGGCATTTCGAATTTTTGCGTATGCCATTTGGGTTACGTAACGCTCCTCCCACCTTTCAACGAATCATGGATTTGACCCTTAGTGGACTCTTAGGAAAGGGACTATTCGTATATTTAGACGACATTGTAATCTATGCTCGAAGTCTAGAGGAACATGAAACTTTATATCGGGAAATGATGAAACGACTGGAAGCTGCTAATTTAAAATTGCAACCTGATAAATGCGAATTTTTGAAAAAGGAAGTAAATTATTTGGGGCATATAATTAGACAGGACGGTGTCAAGCCCGACCCAAAGAAATTAGAAACCGTTCAAGATTACCCAAGGCCGAAAAATATCAAGTATATTCGCCAATTTTTGGGATTAATCGGTTATTATCGCAGATTTATCGAGGGATACGCGCGATTAACTAAACCTTTCCATTTCCTACTCCGTAAAGAGACTAATTTCAAATGGGGACCCGAACAACAGAAATCTTTCGAAATACTAAAAACTAAACTCTGCACGACACCTGTTTTGCGATACCCCGATTTTTCGAAACCTTTTATCCTAACAACGGATGCTTCGGGAACGGCGATCGGTGGAATCTTATCTCAAGGAGAAATTAATCACGATCACCCTTGCGCCTTCGTTTCGCGGGCTCTGAATAAAACAGAAGAGCGCTACGACACATACGAAAAAGAAGCATTAGCCAGTGTCTACTCTATTCTGCATTATCGACCATACCTATACGGACGAAAATTTACCGTGGTGACCGATCATAAACCCTTATTGTGGTTCAGACGAGAGACGGATGAAAATGCGAAAATATTACGATGGCGATTGAAACTCGCAGAATACGAATATGACGTAGTGTATAAAGCAGGTGAAACGAACGTTAATGCCGACGCGCTATCTCGAAACCCTGTAGGGGAACCCGATCAATCAGACGGGATTTTTATTATTCGAACCTGTCCCATAACAAAGACCCGTAGGAGAGGAAAAGAATCTATATCAGACCAGGAAATAAATTCATTATTGGGAGACTCGCATATGGAAGAAAGCGACATCGAGGAAGTCGAAACAGAAATTTTAAGACCCTATACTGAAATCTGAAGAATGCGAATGGGAACGGGAACCAATTAATAATGTTGAACAAATGCAAGAAACACCTAACGTAAAATCCAGTGATCAGGAAACCAACGAGGAGAGGAGGTCTCCATACCGAGTCAAAAATCTTTTTGGCATAAACGCTGAGGCGGCCGACCCACCGCTCAACGCCTTAGCTGTTAAAACTCATGCCTCTACGCCCGACCCGGAATACCGAGAATTGAGGGGCCGGCGCGTGCCGCTCACGCACACACCGCGACGGAGTAAACGATTGCTACACAACGAAAGGACCTACGCCGAGTCGGAAGACGAAGAACCCCCCGTCGTTCGAAGGGCTCGGAAAAGACCCCCGCCTCGACCACCCGATACAGTTGAGCCGCAAACTGTCCTTCAAAATGAAAATGGAAACCCAGAGAGCAAACCAGGTTCATACGCGGGAATTAACTCACCACGCATCATCACACATATTAAGCCCTCTCGAGACTTATTCCACACCCAGAGAGATAATCTAATATATTTTGATTCAACCAGTGTCGAACCTATGGACGACGGGAGCAAGACCCTGAAAAAACACGACAACCTTCCCCCGCAGTCCAACATTAAAATGAAATACAATACGAAGAATAAATAAAAGAAACTAACGGGTCAACATCGTGTTACTTATCTCCGACAAAGTAAGAGGATAGCCTACGCCAATTTTGGAAAATATCACCGAAATGTTGAGTTCCTGAAAAAAATAGTTGATCAAATTACAATTGCATACAGCGAGCATCGCCAAATCCAATTATATTTGCAACGTCCCGTGGGAACAAATAATGGGACGAATACAAGCAATACTGAGTAACCTCAATACAAAAATAATAATCTGTCACGGCAAGGTTAGGGAGCCTCCCTATGAACAACAAGATAAAAGCATTAAAGAAATGCATACTTCTGTCATCGAAGGGCACAGGGGAGTCACAAAAACTTATAATCGTATTCGTCACCAATATTATAAAAAAAAAATATGTCGAAACAGATGTCCAATATTACATCCAAGGGTGTTTGCAGTGCCAATAAAAAAAAAAACATATATATTAATGCGGTTGAAAACCAAGCAGCCCATGATAATCACCGATACTCCTGGTACGACATTTGACAAGATATTTATGAACATTGCGGGCGACACACTTCGGTTCCTTCGTGAGGGTATTTGTTCTTCGACACTCTCGGAACGTCACGGAAGTCATTCACTTGAATATTAAATACGAATTTGAAAATTATATCAATTCGGAGGTTGAATTTTGAAGTCAATAATCAAATAAAATTTTAATATCTCAACGGACAAATAAATCGTAGTTCAACGAAAAATTATTTCGTCACCTACAACATTCCTCATTCAGTCATTATCTTCGATATTCGCTGATTGATTTAATCAACTTTTCCTGAAAGAAGGAAGAAAGGAAGGAAGGAGGAATTCGGATTTGAAATCGACATCGTTCATCCATTTTTGATCGTCTCAACTCATTTTCATGTGTCATTCAGTGACAATCAACGTAAGTCATCAAATCATTCAATTTGGAATCGTCTTATTTTATTTTGTCTTCAAATATATTATTTTATTTTGGTTCTTCGTTTCTTTTTGTTACTCTGAGCAACAATTAATTATTTTAAAATCATTCAACGATAATCAATAACCGATCGGGGTCTTATTAAATTAAAAGGGTGATAATTAAAAATTTAGAAGTCGAGATTTTCGATCCTTCTTAAAGAGGACCAGAGTATAGAGCAATGAACTCGACGTTTGGTGATAACGCTGGCCTTCAGTCAATGGCGGGCAGCATTGCGCGACCGTGAGGGATCTTATTACACAACCTTGCTACGGTGTGTCAGGGTCAAGCGAAGAATCATAATATTTCGAACGTGGTAGACATCTCAAAGGATAATCGAGACATATTCTTTTCGACGAGCACTCTCAGCCCATCCCTGAATAAATTTCCGATAGGTTAGACTCAAAAGGGGCACTGTCCTAATAAAGCGTCACATGCGATAAAGGCGTAATAGGGAGAGAAATCTCCTTGACCGTAGATGCAGGAAAAAGCTGATCAGGACGTAACACACACATCAATAAGTTAAAAGTGGCAGGAAGTAATCTGCAGTAATCATTTTTAATCCTAACAAAACAAAAAAAAACGAGTTACATACTAATAATCATTTATTTACATTTAAAACAAGATTGAACATGTTGCGTTGCAATTGCGACGCGATATTTCTTTGTGCAAGGGAACAGGCCACTAACACCCCCCCCCCAGGTTTTCCCGAAGGGAGGTGCTGGACATACTAGACCTTCCAGACGACGAAGCCAGTGGATACGAGCCCCTGAAAGAAATCTGCATATAAAAAAAGAGAGAGAAAGAAAAAGAGGTGGAAAGAGAGGAAAAGGAAGCAGAGCAAGTTCAAAATAATAACCAACTCCCGTAACAACATATCTCACACATACATATACAAAAAAATAATAATAATAATAATTATAATAAACCCTTCCCTCCCTAACCTTAACCTATTTCCGATTTCGAACCCAGAAACCTATCGGCTAGGATGAAAAGAAAAAGACAAGGAACATCGAGCAAAAAGGTATGGAACTCTTTTTATAAATATATATATATATATAATACATTATATACATTATACACATTATACACATTATACACATTTATACATTATATATATATATATATAGATAATAATTTGTATCTATTTCTAATACAATTTTTCATTAAAATTAAAAGAATATATGATGTGTACCTTTTATTATCACATCCAAAATTGGATTATTGTTTGTAACCCCACGGTAGAGTATCAGTAGTGCCAGGCTGCAAAATTCGCTTGTTATCGTTCCAGCTAAGAGCCAACTTATTTTGCGTAATTGTTTGTACAATATGCTTACGGCTACGTATCAAACATTGTGGTTTCATCATATTTCTGTGATGAAACAAACAGTCTTTGTAGTCTAAAAACGTGATTCTTTTTAAGGTTGATGTTTTCACACCCTTAGCTCGTTTCTTGTCCCTCTCATCATCCTTAACCTTGTAGGAGTACATTTTTGCTCTTAAACCCACGAACTCAGTCATTATTCTGCCATTATTCTCGTCTTTCATCAATCCCAGTACTTTTTTGTTGGCTAATGGCACTTCATACACATTGTTAACCGGATAATCAGAAGTATTGAATTTGTGCAAATCATCCTTTATCGTCTCGAATATATTGGGCGTGGTAATATGATAAATCAGACTATCAGTATCAGTATACATTAGCTTTGCGCTGTCATTGAATTTGGTTTTCATGTAATTATAATGGAAATCGTAAATATATATCTTCGAAATATCCAAAATCGTGAGGCCGGTATATATTGGTTTATTGAATTTAACTGCAGCTCTGTTTAATTCAATAATCACCATATTGTTATCATCGAAGACTGTGCAGCTATGAAACGTCGCTTTCGCTATAAGAGCTCGTGCTCCATGTCTCCCACGCCATTTAGTAACAAGCTTGACTTCTCGATGTTTCCTAACATTTTCCATCGTTTTCCCGAAGACAGCATTGTTCATTAACTTATAAAAGTTCTTCTCGAAGTCATTTTTCGATTCTTTGCGACAATCGGTATTCAAATCGATATATTTTTTCAGCCATGGAGTTTGCTCGAATTGTAATATTTTGTGAATTTTCGATAATTTTAAGCCCAAGTTGAGAGCCTGCTTTAAATTACGATAGTGAATTACATAATTTTTTTTTGGTGATAGCGTTGTCATTAATTTTGATTAATTACAGCCGGCTATGGGGGGTATGAAGTGCTCAGGGCATAATGGTAAATCTTTGTGTTGATCGTGGAGCTCCTGTGGATATTCTAAATCGACTTCAAGTATGTACCCCACAGGAGAGTCGTCAGCGATTTCAGTAACGTCGATATTTTCAAAATTCACCATCCATTCGAACGAGCCGCGAGGTAAAAATTGGCTCATTGCCGCACCATACAGATTATTAACATCGTAATACATGAGATAAGATTCATCGACGCTTGAATCAAAATCTTCACCCATATATCGATTATTCGCTTTGGCATATCGATTCGTACACTGAGCGACCCCTCCACGAATACCTTTTTCGATAAATAATACCATATTTACATCCGTCAGGAGTTCAAGTTCCACACTCGTACATTTGAGCATTGCATCGAAAGCGAGACCAGGCGCTGTGTAATAATGCAGAGGATCTAAATTATACGTTTTCTTGCAGGTGCGTCGGAAGTTTTCAAAAATGTCAGCTAAAAGTAGTACACTGCCCGTCATTCATGCCTGGTTTTTCTATCTTCCTCAATATCTTCCTCAATATCTTCCTCAATATCTTCCTCAATATCTTCCTCAATATCTTCCTCAATATCTTCCTCAATATCTTCCTCAATATCTTCCTCAATATCTTCCTCAATATCTTCCTCAATATCTTCCTCAATATCTTCCTCAATATCTTCCTCAATATCTTCCTCAATATCTTAACGAGGTCGAATATATCAGGGAAGACACCTAGCAAGACCGATGTCTTGCTGGATAGCTTGCTTGATGTCTTGGATTCCGTTAAGACATCGAGGAAGATATCCAGTAAAGCCAGGCATCAATGACGGGCAGTGTACATCAGTTTTCAAATACAGATCCGAATATTCGCCCAAGGTGTTGATTTTAAATACCCGCCAAACATGTACCGCGTGCGCGTATTCACCGTCACTAATATTCTCGTCGTTTAATTTGGAGAAAAAGCTTTCCTTCGATGGCAAACTAGTAACATCAAGTTTACTCCAACTATCAAGATAGTCGTAGGGGAAGACTCCTTTTCTGATGAGTAGCTCAAATTCCTCTGCACTATCACAATGTTTGCGCGTTATCACCTTTCCCTCCGCATCGAGATACGATGCTAATTTTTGTATGCTACTCGGCATAAATCTGAACGAATCGATAAATCGATATTGCACAGCTTTTGACTTCACGATTTTTGTGAAAGATATATATTTTTCTTTGTTTACAGGCAAAAGCTGAGTTGACCCTTCAATCTTTGTTGCCAACGCTTTAATTAGAAAATGTGAATCGTAGCCTGATAAATTATGAAAAATGACTGGAATGACGTGTGACGTTGTATAATTTAAATTGCATTGATTATGCGCAGGCCCTCGATATTCCCCCGTAAAATGACAATGATCCCTGACTTTTTTATCATTCGCATCAAAGGGATTCTCACATATATGACACGTGGTTGCCAATTTAAACTCACGCTTCTGAATCGCGCTTAATTTTTTCATCGGTGTTACGTAACGTACCAGCGGAGTAAAAAAGTCAGCTAATTCACGCAACTCCTTCATGAACCACTCGATGCAATCTTTACCACGATAACATTTGTACTGCGAGATTTCAGTCGAATATGTACAGTGTACATAAAAAGCTATACTATGAGGTACATGCTTCTGATTGTCCGGTAAAGATTGATCAGGCTCCAAGAGGCATTCAAGATCCGCATAAATAGCGAATGGGACGTCTTCTTTATATTTGAAATTCTTGAATTTAAAAATGTTTTCCCCATCTTTTGGAAGGATCATTTTGCACCCATTAACACTAAAACAATCGGGTTTATGCTTGTCTAATGTATCCTGCGTTTGGAAGTGAGACAGACATCTATCACACAACCAAGTCGCATGATTATGTTTGGATATTTGTGAACTAACTAATCGCGATAAATTCTTAATCCACGCGAAATGGTGCACTGGACTATTGTCATCGAGTTTAACTTCGGTTTCAAGCATGAGCAGACGTATCGTGTCTCGTTCGGACTTCTCCTTACTTAAATATATCGGCACGATATCCGATTTACCTTTCCTACTTTCTACACCATAAACATTTATACATAATTTATTTAATCGCTCAAACCGTGGTATCGAGTTAACTTTCATTGGATAACTAAAATCCTGATACGCGAGCACTCGCCGAAAATCTTGATATGAAGCCGTGCGATCCCCATTTCCTTGTACTGCTGCAGAAAGCGCCGCGTTGACCGCCCACAAGAAGCAATAATGGTCGTTGTTAATTATGTTAACGACGGCGCGCTTCAGCTGCAAATCCTTTGGAACGCTCACGAACGTCGATAATCCTCCTCTTAGCGGCGTGTACTTATTCATGTTGAATTGTAGATTGATGATTTCAACCAAAGACCAGCCGGATTCCTTCTGTTCGAATTGCTCCACTTTTAATAATAATTTCTCCTTCACGTGCTCCGAAAACCACTCTTCAATATTCGTTGAGCGAAGAATCATTTCATTCCTCGTGTTGAAAATTTTATTCTCCTCCACAATTTCGTCATTTTTTGTGATTCTGAATTTGCATGTCAGAATAACATTCACTTTTAACGAACGTCTGCACCTCTTCTTTTTAGAACCATTCATCATTCTTTTTAATCTCGCGATGATAAGTAGTTTCGAATCATCCAAGAAGTCGGATAGATCGCGATGCTGCAGGTTGATGACCATCCCCGTACGTATTCTTCCCTTGAACGCCGTCTCGAGATCAACCCACTGCACTTTATTTGAGGCAACACCGGAACCACTCTTTTTAAATTTTGTCGTAAGTGACATTAACACAGCAATTGTGGTCTGGATTCTAATTTTTTCACCAATAGTTTTTGTACTTTTCCGCAAAATCTTCCTCAGCAATCGGCAATTATTATTGCCGAACTTTATCCACTGCTGCGCCTCAGCACGCGAGGGTTTATCTCTAAGAGCCGAATACGCCTGCTCCATAATGGCGATGAGCCTTTTGCACTTTTTCGAATCCATTTTTATAACTCATAGATATGTACATATGAGATAAAACGCGGAGACTAATTTGAATCGCAGAGAAGTTCACGAGACAAATGTAGACTGAGCACTGACCAAAAGAAAGCTAAAATCCACTACTCTGTTTCTCGTTCAACCCTCCCATGGACTCATGCAGACTTAAGAAATAGAACCAATCGATGCAGACTCGCTATCCGTGGGCCCAAACAAAATCTTTGACGGTTGACAAAAATGGGTGGGAGAGAGATAAAAGTGGTGAGATGGGAGAATGCGTATGGTTGACGGAGAGGGATATACCCTCAAGATGCCTCGCGCTCCAGGCGTCTCGTAGCAGCATCCACAGCGGGTGTATCACCCCAGCATAGGCTTCGTAGGATATACGTCGCTACACGCGCGTTTGACTCGAAGACAGGGTCTCAAGTGGACCTCACACCGCCATGCCCAACACTTGAATGCACGCTCGACTAGCATTCAATACAGTCAATGGACCGATACTGTTTAGTTTAACTAGCCTGCGACCGATTTTCTCCAAGACACAACGCTCGGTGGACTCCACACCCTCTTATTTGTATACAAATACTCATCGGCGCCATATATTTCAAGTTGAGAGGTCTGTGGTACTCGAACGAGTCTGACCCTTCGCGACTAACATTCGATTTTAACGCCGAAGTGTTTATTTGTGAAACACCAAAGGCTGAGTAGACTCGCCCCCCTTCGCGGGCCACCCATCAACCCGGGGCCGACCACCCGCCCACCGCCACCCGCCAACCCATCGACCAATCACCCATGAAAATAAAATTATAAAAAATAAAATTTCAAACACCCACCACCCACCTCCTCCCCCCCCCCACCCACTGCTCGCCGCTCACCGAATCACATGAAAAAAATAAAAAAATAAAAAAATTCTACCAACCAACCACCCACCACCCACCACCCACCTCCCACCTCCCCGCCACCCACTGCTCGCCGCTCGCCGAATCACACGAAAAAAATAAAAAAATAAAAAAATTCAACCAACCACCCACCACCCACCACCCACCTCCCACCTCCCACCTCCCACCTCCCACCTCCCCGCCACCCACTGCTCGCCGCTCACCGAATCACACGAAATTTTTTTTTTTTTTAATTCTACCAACCACCCACCACCCACCACCCACCTCCCACCTCTTCACCACCCACCGCATATCGCGCGCTGATTCATGCAAAAAATTCAGCAACCCCACCCACCCACCACCCACCAACCAGTGGTTCGAGTCCGAGCTAAGTGGTTCGAGTCTGAGCTAAAAAGTGTCGGTAAATGTCGGTGCAGATCCCTTGAGTTAGAACCAGCCCTATTTATCTACTAATATTCATGCTTACTCATAGATTCTGTCTCGCTTAACCTTTCCTTGTCTATCTTGCTTGGGTTATTAAATCTCTCTACATCTTTATTCTTACTGTTCACTTGAGTATTCAGGGTCTGTTGCATATTTCCTTCACACGAGTCTATTCCTTCGTCTGTTAATAACAATTCTAATACCGGTACTTGCACTTGCACGGTATAGCAATTATAATTCGTAATTTCAATATATCCTTTTCCATTATTATTTTCCACATATCCACTTTGTCTTATCGTTAGTCCTTCTCCCGCATTCAAAACGGGTAAATATCCTCCTTTTACTTCTAAATTCTTTATTCTCACGAAACAAATTTTCGTTGTTTGTGTAATGTCCGGGCTACGTGACTCATACTACGTTCAGAATATTTCCTTCTTTAGTTAACAATCTACGGTCCCCCCGGATTATAACAATAAACGCTTTCTCTAGAAGCAATATTTGTCCGCGGCTATACATTCAATTTCATACCCCGAGTTTCAAAGACAACGAATATCTTCGCTATGCTTTCCAAATAACGGTCCTCAATAATAACAAATAAACTTCTTCCCAATATAAACGCCGCTTTCACTCAAGAGTCCGCAGCTGCAAGCAATATAACAAGACCGACCCTTAGAACGCAGAGCACAGGCCCTGCCGACTATCTTATAATCCATACCCCAATATTTCGAACATTTTCCTTCTCGGCTCGGGAAACGAAAGAAGCTCTTTTACGACCTCTCGAGTTGACCAAAAAGGGACCCGATAGCCTCGCTTGCACGGATTATCAGCAGAGCGCTGTAGCCGGAAAACCCTGCCGCGTTTATTACCCAAGCAGGCCCGAAAGCGCGGTTCGTCCTGGAAAACGGGACCTCCGATGGCGCGCCAATGATGTCAAGGCCCTCCCCACTACTGTAGCCCTTAGGATTAGGAGGTATCAGAAAGAAATAGCAAGTAAGTTCTCTAATGTTCAGTAGCGACCAGAACCTCCGGCTGAGCACATCGCTCCAACGAAACTCGATTTGTCCGGGAATTATCAGTGTACCACGAATTGTTTAATAAAGTATTGGAATTGTGTTCATCATAACCGAAGTGCCTCCTTCCTCCTTTTACAAAATGGTGTCAGAAGTGGGATACTTCCAAATAACGTTGTAGGAATTCACCACGAATTATCGCCTCAACGGTGGTCATTAGACCTTTAAAATCGGAAAGATCCAAATACGGAGGAAGTTCACGTGGAACAAGGAACCTCGAGGAACGCAATAGATACTACGGACCTTTCGCTGCGCTATCCCGGACATTCGTGATTCGAATCGTTCAAATAAAAACTCTGTGTCGTGAAAGGGATCAAAACTCTGTGTCGTGGAAGAAGTCAAAACTCTGTGTCGTGAAGGAAATCAAAGCTCTGTGTCGTGAAGGAAATCAAAACTCTGTGTCGTGAAAGGAATCAAAACTCTGTGTCGTGAAAGGAATCAAAACGCATAAAAAAAAAAAAAAAAAAAAAAAATCGAAAAAAAAACCTGTCCAAAAAGAAAAGGGGGAAAAACATTCTAAATCGGAAAACTCTTTCAAAACCCTATGTGTCGTGAGAAACACCGTATCGAGGGATAATTTGTTCCAAAATACAAGGAAACCATCGTCGCCGTTGTCTCCGCACTGCCGCCATCGATTCTCCAGCGATTCGTCACCATCGCCGCCGTTTCACCACCACCATCGCTGCCTCATCAGTTCACCGACTCGCATCGTTTCGCCGCCAAAAATGCTCCGTCTCGTATCCATCGTCGCAATCATCGCATTGTAAGCCGTATTTTTACCCATTAAGTACTCGCTACCACTAACCTTCGTTTATTTATTTTTATCCGCCACTTATCGACATCCGATACACGAAACCAAAAATGGCAAACGATCAGGTGATAAAACTCGAACTCGCGGAAAAAATGATATTTTATTTCGACGGGAATAAATCGAAAATCTACGAATTCTGCGATAACTGCGATAAGGCTATGTCTCTCGTCCACAATAATGTAAAATCTTTACTTTTCGCTATAATAGAGACGAGAATCACCGGAAATGCGCGGGCAATGATTAGAAACCGAAATTTCGAAAATTGGAGATCGCTCAAGACTCACTTGCTTAATATATACTCGGAGAAAAGATCGCACGGTCAATGGCAACTAGAGTTGTCGTCTTGCAAACAAGCCCCGAACGAAAGCGTCCTGTTGTTCTCTCAAAAGGTAGAAAACTGTCTAATTAAATTGACCAACAGTTTAGACGACGATCTCGGAGACGCCGCGAGAGCCGCGTGCATAGACCTCTTACGCAAACAGACGCTCGACGTTTTCGTGATGGGCTTGGTCAAAGACATCGCCATAATCGTTAAGTCTCAAAAACCGGACAGTCTCGAGGAGGCCATACAAATCGCGTTGGCCGAAGAAAGCATACAAAAGTCACAATTCGAGATCGCGAAATTCCAAAATCTTAGCCTTAAAGAAACTAGACATTGCGAAATCTGTAATCGCCCGGGACACATGACGGTTAACTGCTATCACAACCCGAACAACCAAAAATCGAACCCTCGGAACATTCGTCACTTCCAATCCCAAAACGAGGGAAATTTCAATCAAAATGCGCAAACGGACAGAAAGTTTTGCAACTATTGCAAAAACGAAGGCCATGTGATAGGCGAATGTCGCAAACGCGCGTACAATAACAGTAGACGCGGACAACTCCAAGCACACGGACCGAGAGATGACTATTTTACACGACAACAACACGACGGAAATCCTCATAATCCAAACCACCATGCGACAAACCCGATCCAAAACAACGAACGCGAACATACCAACGAAAATACGAGACATTTAAACTTCGAGCAAGTCCCGACGGCTGCCACGTCGCGGACTATTCACAGAATCCGGGCAGAACAGTAAAAATAATCACAGCTACGATAAACCCCCATCGCGGAATCTCAACCTTTGTAGACTTGTCGATCCGGGAATCTGAAAACGGAAAACTCCGAATGTTAATCGACTCGGGAGCAGATATATCGATTATAAAAATCTCCAACATCAAAGGAGATACCCTCTGTCACGAAGACGTGAAAGTAAAAATTCAAGGTCTGACCCCCGATCCTTTCTTCACACTGGGATATTGCGAAACGACCATCGAAGTTTGCAACTACACTTACCGAGCAGTGGTACATATAGTCAGGGACGACTTTCCGTTAGACTACCCAGGAATCCTTGGAAACGATATCCAAGTAGGACTCGAACTCAGCCTAGACAATCGAGCAAGAGTGCTGAGATTTCCTCATGGCTACATCCCCCTCATCTACGTTGAAAAACTATTAAAAGGTCTTCCCGAAGCAACCCCCCCTGAGAAAGAAAAAAAAGATGAAGCTCGTAACCGAACCATTGAGAAGAATACCACCCATATCGTGACAGCAACGGGAACGATAAAAATACCGGCACGTTCCGAGTCATTAATCCGAGTATTAGTCGCTAACCCTTCCGGCGCGAAACAGGGAATCATCGACTCCAGAGAAGTCCAACAAGGATTATATCTCTGTCAAAGCATAGTCGAGGTCGACACGAATTCAAACGCCGTTACGTCGATCATTAATACAACCGACGACGATGTATTCATTGCGCAGCCGATCGTGAACATCGAAACATTAGAGGTCGAGACGTTGAGAATTTTGAATATCGAAACTGAGACGTGTACATCCGCGAACCGCGAGCTCATTGATTCGAGAGCCGAGCGAATAAATAAATTAAAAGAAAACCTCCGATTAGACGATCTAAACGAGGAAGAGAGGAACAGCATTTTAAACCTTTGCGTCGAATTTAACCACCTCGCGTATTTAGAGGGAGACGAACTTTCACATACCAGTGCCGTCACTCATCAAATCGAAACGACGACGGAACTGCCAACAAACGCAAAAACATACCGATATCCCGAATGCCACAAGGAAGAAGTCAACAAACAAATCGGTAAGATGCTACAGGACGGCATAATCAAACCATCCAAATCACCATGGAACGCACCGCTCTGGGTTGTACCTAAAAAGCGTGACGCCTCGGGTAAAATTAAATGGCGCGTTGTCATCGACTACCGAAAGCTTAACGACGTGACGATTGGGGACGCCTACCCGTTACCGAACATCGCCGATATCCTCGACCAGCTGGGCAATTCTAAGTATTTTACAACACTAGATCTCGCGTCAGGCTTTCATGAGATTCGGATGCATCCAAGAGACGCGGAAAAGACGGCTTTCTCAACCCCTTCCGGCCATTTCGAGTACCATCGCATGCCATTCGGACTCAAGAACGCCCCGGCTACGTTCCAGAGACTGATGAACTCAGTCCTAGCAGGAATCCAAGGAATTCGATGCCTAGTATATCTCGACGATATAGTTATCTACGCCGATTCATTGGACACCCACAATAGGAAACTGCGAGAAATCTTCGAAAGACTATCCCAACATAATTTAAAGATTCAGCTCGATAAATGCGAATTTTTACGTAGGGAAGTTATGTATCTCGGTCACAAGATTTCCGAAACGGGAGTAAAACCCGATCCCGCGAAGATCGAAGCCGTAAAGAATTACCCGGTTCCCAAGTCCCCGAAGGATATTCGATCGTTTCTTGGACTTGCAAGCTACTACCGTAGATTTATCCAAAACTTCAGCAAAATATCGAGTCCACTGACGGCGCTACTGAAAAAGGACGCTCTCTTCATATGGAGCAGCAGTCAACAAGAGTCGTTCGAGACTCTAAAATCCAAACTCATCAAGGAACCAATCCTGAAATACCCCGATTTCACGAAGGAATTCATCCTCACAACAGACGCGAGTAACTACGCAATCGGCGCGGTATTATCTCAACTGCACGAAAAGCAAGACTTGCCGATTGCCTACGCCAGTAGAACACTGAACAAAGCTGAAGGGAACTATTCCACAATCGAGAGGGAACTTTTAGCAATCGTGTGGGCCACCAAACACTTCCGCTCATACCTTTTCGGTAGAAAATTCAGGATTATCACAGACCATCGACCACTCACGTGGTTGTTCACTCTCAAGGAACCAGGTTCTCGACTCGTCCGCTGGAGGCTCAAGCTAGAGGAGTATGAGTACACAATAGAGTATAAGCCGGGAAGAATTAATTCAAACGCGGACGCCCTCAGCAGAATAAACCAAAGTGTCGAGGTCAAAGAAGATACCAACGCCGCAAAAGTAAACGTGATCTACTCGAAACCTGCGGAATCATACGCTGACTTTTTAAACAAACTCGCAACAACAGTAGTTAACTACGACAAGATCGTTGAACACAGTGAGTCTCTATTCTCATCGGGGGATCACTACGCTGTATGCATATCGAAGGATTTGGAAGAAAACGGGAATCTCCTACGCGAATTCAATAGATGTTTCAACCACGCGAGAAAACTGGAAAGCGAAAGGCCCAACGTATTGGAGATCACTAGCGTCAAGACGCCAGAGGACAGATATATCTTCTATATCGTTATTAAGGAAAACTACTGGGACAAGGCTAGCTATGAAGACGTTTTCGTAGCATTGTCTACTCTCAAAAACTTGCTCATAAAGTATAGGGTCAAAACAATTAGTCTTCCGAGAATAGGAACGGGATACGAGCGTTTTAGATGGGAAAAGATCCGCACCATGCTCAGGTACATTTTCAAGGGCACAGGTATAACAGTAAACGTCTTCCTCGACACGCTCCACGAGCCTCCTACTGCGCGAGTGCCCGAGATCCTCCGAGAATACCACGGTTCCCCAACCGCAGGTCACTCTGGGCTTCACCGAACATACAAACGGATAAAATCATTTTATAAATGGCCCACTATGAAAAAGGATATCGCAGAATATATAAAATCTTGCGAGTCGTGCCAAGCAAACAAGTTAGTAAGGAGGAAAAACCGCGCGCCGATGCAAATCACGACGACATCTACGAAAGCGTTTGAACGAGTCGCGCTCGACATAGTCGGACCCTTGCCGCTGACAGAGAATGGAAACAAGTGGATCCTTACAATCCAAGACGATCTAACCAAGTTTTCCCAGGCTTATCCACTACCGAATCACGAAGCAAGGTCGATCGCGAAAACATTCCATAAGGATTTCATATGCAAATACGGTATTCCTGAATCCATACTGACAGATCAAGGCCGAGACTTTACATCTATTCTCTTAAAGGAGATCGCGAAACTTTTCAAAATCAAGCAGCTTCAGACGACAGCATACCACCCCCAGACTAACGGTGCGTTAGAACGAAGTCACGCTACGCTGGCGGATTACCTCAAACACTTCATCAAACTTGACCAGACAGACTGGGACGAATGGGTAGCTACTGCCATGTACTCATACAATACAACGGTACACTCATCGACAAAATACACCCCTTACGAACTCGTGTTTGGAGAAAAACCCGAACTTCCGTCGGCACCCAAGAAAACCCCAGAATTCAAATACACCTACGACAACCTAGTAGACGATATAAAGTTAAAGTTTCAAAAATCTCGCGAAATAGCCCGAAACCACTTGATCAAGTCCAAAGAAAGGAACAAAAGCTATTACGATAAACGTTCGAGTCAAGTCGAATACGCAGTCGGAGACCTAGTATGGTTGAAAAACGAAAAGGTCACGGGATCAAAAAAACTGACCGCTGATTGGGTCGGCCCTTATGAAATAACTGCAATAAACTCACCAGTTAATGTAACCATCAAAATTAAAAGAAGATTTGTAGTAGTACACACGAATAGACTAAAAGGGAAGAAATAAAGGAAAACTCATAACGCGAATAATGCCCGTCGTATACGTAGACTACACGCTCACAAAACTAAAACTCTTTACAGGGTTCCGGTCCTTACCCGCAGCGAATTATATAACGACATCAAACTCAATCATTCACCAGGAATCTACTACAACAACATCCAAGAGCTGCGATTCTACGACGCAACGTGGAATCTTGTAACTTACTACGACTTAAATCATATTGACGAAAAGATTAAACTCATCGACATCAGTTTCGCCAAAACCCGTATATACTGTACCGATATCGCCGTATATAAAGAATTAAAATTATGCGACGTTCCTATACAAATCCTAAACCGTACGATCCCGGAATTGAAGACTAGAGAACGAGATTTAAAAGATTTAATAGGACACCGACGAACTAAAAGAGGATGGATTAACGCCCTCGGAACCGTATTTAAAACTATCACGGGAAATCTAGATAACGACGACGCAGAATATTACAATAATGCAATCGACAGAATCAATACAAACGAACAGGAACTAACGGATCTGTTAAAATCCCAAGTACAGGTAGTTCAGACGACAATAACGAATTTTAACGAGACAGTCACAAACTTGCACCACAGTGAAAGGATTCTAAACGAAAATTTTAAGGCACTAGATGATTATAACAAAGAACTTCGTCTCAGAATGAACCACCTCGAAGTCGAAGAAAATGCAAAACAGCACCTCGCTTTCCTAACTCTCCTGACGAGCGAAGTAGACAAAGAGTTATCTACTATCACAAACGGTGTGTTATTCGCGAAACAAAATGCATTACATCCGAGGATTATGACGCCTTTTCAATACATCGACGAACTCAAAAAAACTGTACAATTCCTTCCAGCTGGACTTAATTATCCTTACCTACTCGACCACACTAATGCTCACGAACTCCTCAACCTCATAACCCTGTACGCGTACTACATGGAGGATAGATTAATCTTTGTAATCGGAACCCCTTTAGTATCGGAAATATCGTACCATCTGTATCAAGTCATCCCACTCCCTGTTCTCCAGCAAAATAACACTTACGTATTCATTCAGCCATCAGCAAAATATCTCGTAATGTCAAAAACCAAGTCCCAGTACACGACTCTCGACTCTCTAGACAATTGTAAACAATCTTCAGGTCCAGCTTACATTTGTAAAATGGTTAAGCCTCTCTACGCGACGCATGTAAAAACGATTTGTGAGACCGAACTTCTATTTACAAACGACAGAATACCGAGTTCTTGCGATACGCGTGCTATGCAACTGAATCATGACATCTGGCATAAACTTTCGAATAAGAACCAATGGGCGTACGTTTTGCCACGCGTAAGCGACATTACGATCAATTGTAAGAACGAACGCCAACCCTTCGACGTAAAATTGTCAGGTTCGGGAGTATTCGAGCTTTCAGCTCAATGCAAAGCCTATACGGCTTCCACAATTTTAATAGCGCAAAACTCGTATACCAGCAACGCCTCTTCCATCGTACCGAAATTTAACATCTCCGACGATGATTGTTGCGTAAAGTTAAGAACCAACCACAGCGAAATCCCTAATCTTCGGCAGATCCCGCTCGCAAATGTCAATATGGAAAACCTTGATGTCGCTAGTCATAAGTTGAATACGATCACGAACCTCATCGACGAAATGACCCTGCGGAAAGAGGTACACCGGAAAATTTCGATATTTACTTACATAGGAATCGCCTTTTGTATCACTCTAACCATATACATAGTATTTAAGTGTTGTAAATGCCTTCGAAGCACTAGGAGTCACCGCGATCACGACGACAAATCAAGTTGTTGCTCTAAAATCATTAACCGTTTAACGCTTAGCGTTCAAACAGATAACCACAGAGACAGAAACCAAAGGACCCAGTCGCCTCGGAGTCGCCGACGCTCGACTCCACGACGAGAAATGTCATGTCCGATCGAGATGACTTCCAAAACTAGCGTAAAAGACTCAGAAACTGAAAACGAAACTATGTCAGATGAAAGCGAGACCAGTCGTCTAAATAGCGCCGCACCGTTCAAGCCATCGCGTTCTGGTAGTCTGCGTGTTGGCGGTACTCTTAAGGATAGATATTAAGCGCCTCGCGGTCTATAGATATAGTACTATTTTATGTAACGATCACATAGTTATACTACTTTGCATAATTAAAGATAGATTCCTTTTTCCTATCCATCTTTAATCCAAGTCGGGAGGTGTAATGTCCGGGCTACGTGACTCATACTACGTTCAGAATATTTCCTTCTTTAGTTAACAATCTACGGTCCCCCCGGATTATAACAATAAACGCTTTCTCTGGAAGCAATATTTGTCCGCGGCTATACATTCAATTTCATACCCCGAGTTTCAAAGACAACGAATATCTTCGCTATGCTTTCCAAATAACGGTCCTCAATAATAACAAATAAACTTCTTCCCAATATAAACGCCGCTTTCACTCAAGAGTCCGCAGCTGCAAGCAATATAACAAGACCGACCCTTAGAACGCAGAGCACAGGCCCTGCCGACTATCTTATAATCCATACCCCAATATTTCGAACATTTTCCTTCTCGGCTCGGGAAACGAAAGAAGCTCTTTTACGACCTCTCGAGTTGACCAAAAAGGGACCCGATAGCCTCGCTTGCACGGATTATCAGCAGAGCGCTGTAGCCGGAAAACCCTGCCGCGTTTATTACCCAAGCAGGCCCGAAAGCGCGGTTCGTCCTGGAAAACGGGACCTCCGATGGCGCGCCAATGATGTCAAGGCCCTCCCCACTACTGTAGCCCTTAGGATTAGGAGGTATCAGAAAGAAATAGCAAGTAAGTTCTCTAATGTTCAGTAGCGACCAGAACCTCCGGCTGAGCACATCGCTCCAACGAAACTCGATTTGTCCGGGAATTATCAGTGTACCACGAATTGTTTAATAAAGTATTGGAATTGTGTTCATCATAACCGAAGTGCCTCCTTCCTCCTTTTACATTTGCGCAGGGATTAATACCATTTCCGAAGTCGGGAAGGGTATCTCAGTATCTTGCATTTTCAATTGTCGCTTCTCATAATCTATTGTAACTCGATTGCCGTCTAAATATTCTGATCCTAGTATTCCCCCCTCCGATATGGGGAAACCATTATCAACGATGTGGAATCTGGTGTGCCGACCGAAAACCTGTATAGTCACATGTCCCTTTGTTAATATCGATTTATCTGTGATTCCATTTAATTGCACGATTTCTTCACGATTAATAGGAAAACTTGAGTGTATACATTTTTCTTTCAAGATGTTCGGGCCGGCTCCTGTGTCGATCATGAAAATAATAGGGGCGGTTAATTCGGGACTGTTCATATTAACCGTGGGCACGCTGCTGTCTTTTTCCAAGTGAATGTTAAAAATCCGCATTACTCGGGGTTGGAAACCCTGGCTCCCGTTGTTATAATGCGTATAGGGTGCAAGTTCTGCGGGGCCTCGCCGACTGCACCCATTGGCGGCGGACCATGGGCGTTTCCCGGTCCCCAGCGTTCACCTTCCTCTTTACTGAGGCGTGCTCGACACTCTCTAATGAAATGGCCCGGCTGTTTGCAGTAGTAACAAATCCTATTCTGATCTGCTCTTCCCCTGTTACCGTCGAGGTATCCGTTCTGACTATTTTCTTGTTTTCGCACGGAATTTCGATTCTGATTATATCGATAGCTACACTTATCGCCCTCGTGTCCGGGTTTCTTGCAGATTTGACAAATTATATTAATTCCTTCCTGAAAACGGAGGCCCTGCGGTACCTTTACTATCGGCTCCCTGGGAGGCGGAGGGCCGTTACTGGGTAGTTGGTTACACTGAGTAGCCGCGTGACCGGTCTTTGTGCATAGCTGGCACATTAATGTTTTATTTCCCGAATTTTGTGTTTCCGGTGGAAAAACTTGATAGCAACGATTTGCTGTATGTTCCCGTTTGTTACAAATTTGGCATACGGTGATCATAGGGGCGTCGATAGTACACTGCCCGTCATTGATGCCTGGTTTTTCTGGTTCTTCTATCTTCCTCAATATCTTCCTCGCTGTCTTCCTCGATATCTTAACGGAGTGGAAGATATCAGGGAAGACATCTAGCAAGACCGATGTCTTGCTGGATAGCTTGCTTGATGTCTTCGATTCCGTTAAGACAACGAGGAAGATATCCAGGAAAGCCAGGCATCAATGACGGGCAGTGTACCTTTATTCTCCTTCGAAGGAGGAAAGATTTCGAAACACTTCGTAGCGTCGTGACCCTTCTTGTCGCAGACCTGAGATACTACCTCTTTCCACTTGCTAGCCTGATCCACGACACTCTGTTCGACGCGCGGAGGCCTATCGGGACAGGTTGCAACTAGGTGATCGGATTTTTTACAGAGTTGGCAAAAATTGGTTTCGCCGGTTATTACGCGTATGTGCCCTGATGATTCTGATTTGTTAGTTTTATTCTCGGAGGAGTCCCGATGTCCTTTGCGAAGGGCCACTTAGGCGGTTAGCTGCCTTTCTATTTGGATCGCACGTTTCGCCATTTGATCGATGTCGCCCCCTGGGGTCATGCGTTGCTCAATTTCGGGTCTTAGTCCGTGTATAAAACACGAAGGCAGACTATTTTGGGTGTTTGCCCTGAAAGCGTCGTCGGCTTCTTGATCGTTATCGAACTCGTAAGCTTCTATTATCTGAGTTCCCAAGTCGCGAATGCGATTCGCGTATGCTATTACTGACTCGGTTTTTCCCTGATAGCTAGCTCCTAATTCCCCTTGCAACTGGTAAACACTTTGCGGGAGCGTATATGTTTTTGAGGTAAGTATACAAATTTTCCATTGTCCCGAAGGACTGTAGATGGATAGTGCGTCGGGGTTCCCCAGCAATTTTACACCTCACGGCTTTTACTAAGTTTGCTCCTGCTCCGGGCCCTAGCATTTCCATTGCTTCTTTACATCCCTGTATGAACATACTCAGAGACGTACTTTGCCCGTCATAATGGGGTATTACCGCGAGAGCGTCCTTTAATGATACAGTTTGGTTAAACGGGACCGGGGGATTCACTGGCACGTTAGGAACGTTTTCGTTGGCCATATTGTGAGATTTTTTTTTATTGGCTGACGAGGTGCGGTTATTGTATTTTCGTTTTTTAAGAAGGTATTCTCTTTGTTGGTTCTATCAGTCGAACAGCCAGCGATTTCGAAAAAATGTTCAAATCGATCTACAAGGGTCTTACGGGTTTATCGGGACTATTTTCGTTCGAAAACTCGAGTTTACGTTTACTGGTTTGAATATTCTTAGTCGAATCAAAGGGGGCTTTCGTGATTGTTCTACGAGGCGTGTCTTTTATTGGGGTAGAGTTTTGCAGCGGCGCAGCGGGAACTTCGCTCAGAGCGGCATCAGCATCAACGACCGCCTGGATCTCGAGGAGACTTTTTTTTGTCTCGTTTAATGTTTCAACAATTCCGTAATTTTTGGTTGAAGATATTGCGCTGCTAAATGAGAAATATTCGCCAGTTAACGTACGTGACAACTCGTCAGGGGTTCCCTAGTTATTAGAAGAATCGAAGGATCGGGAGAAAACTGTTTGGTCTAGGTCAGTTTCGGGCAGCGGAGCGGGGCTCTCGCTCTCGTTGGTAACAGCTCACTCGCGGCAATGGCTGGAGGCGTCCTGCTTCCCTGTGACTTCTATCTCTTTCGATGAACCTTTTCTGAGGTTCGCGGAGAATTCACGGACGTTGGAGTCTTTAATGGGTCCTATTGGCAAATTTAGTTCCTCTAAGTTATCCTCATTAATCGGTATATCTCTAAGTTCTTCCCATGATTTTATTCCCGAATCCTCCTCACAAGAGACAGTCTCCGATACGCCAGTATTCTTTTTAGTTGATTTCTCGGTTTCTTCCTTTGTTACTGCTAACAAATTTTCTAACGGTTTATCCGGGTTCGGAAAAGGCAAAGCAACGGCTTGTTTGTCTAATCCTTCGTCTGCTTCTACAATGCCGGACACTTCCTTCTGTTCTTCCCTAGGAGGAAGATTTTGACTCTTATTTTGTCGTTTCTTTCTTTCGTCAGGATAAGTGTGCAAGACTGAATCCGGCAACTTTTCTCGGGATCGAGTGTTCATTTATACTTAATTATTATGTCAAAGTTATCGCTTTCTCGTGGTAATGCTATCTTGTATACTCGAAACGTCGTGGGGTCTCTTTCTCTAACTCTTTCCTATGTATGGAACGACCACCGGTAAATTCTGACGTATATATTATTTATAATTTTTTTTGTAAAATGGAACTATTTGTTTCCAGCAGAGAGAGAGATCGCTTGAGAGAGGGGAAGGAGGGAAGTGAAAGAAGGATATATATATATATTTTTTTTTTCACTTTTTTTTTTAGAGTAAGGGTTCTGATTTTGTAAGGGTATTTCTGATTATTTGGGAAGAACGTTTCCTTACTGTTTTTCCGTCTTTCGTTGGCTGAACTACGTTTCTTTTCCGCAGAGGGTTGTGTGGTTTTTTCGGGAGGGGGCGGATGTGGCTGCCTGGCTAATTCTCTTGTTAATTTCGCGCACTCCTTTTGTAATATTCTTAGAGCCCGTTTGAGGCACCGTTTGTAAGAATAGGTTGTCTTGCTCTTCCCCATGGGTTATAGACTGGGAATGTAAATTGCTTTTAGTGGTCTCCTCTTTTACTCATTTTTGGAACTACCAGTTATACACATATACATAGTCAAGGGTAAGGGATGGGTTTTCTTTTTCTGCTTATCTCGAACCGGCAGCTCGTACCTCGCTGTATTTTCCCCCCTTTTTGTTTGTTATAAATTTTTCCCCTTTTTTTTCAATGTTGTTGTTTTTTTTTTTTTCTTTTTTTTTATATTTTTTTTTCTTTTTCTTTTATTGGCGTCTGTTGTGGTTTCAATATCTATTCCCAACGTTCCCCAAGAAGCATTCCTTTAGATCCCGGACGAGCCCCCATTTTGTTACGTCCAAACAGCGAGTGCCCCATGCATGAATCGGACGCCAGAGATGAACGAAATCCAAAGGCTCGGAAACAATGTTACGACAATCAGGGGCAACTGGGATGCCACCGGCCTGATTTGTGCGTCAGTAACACTGCTTACGTTAGGCCTAAGGTCGAACACATAACGCCGAACGTGCACCGGCAATAGATAGCCTCTGTCCCGTTTGGATTATGCCACAGATCGGAACGCTTTTTGATTTAACACGCTCTAGTCAAGTCGATGAAATCGACCTATACTACACCAGACGTCAATCGCGTTCACGATAGCCCCTTTTCTAGTCTAATCCTTGCGGAAAGTTACTAAGGACGGGGCAGGGAATGCTTGCTGTGCAGGAACGATGAAAACGAGGAAGTGAGAGGAGTTCTTTCCGTTTAACTATGGGGAATAAAAATTTGTTGAAATTCTTCGATTAATTCGCTGGGTTTTTACAGGAGGGAGTACACTGGGTAATTGTTTCGTTGAAAACACATTTTAAAACTTCGGGGAGCAGAATCGCTCGGTGCATAATGGAAATATTATCGACGTATTATCTTAAACTAATTTTGAAGAATAATGAAAATGTACTTACGTTGAATTCGTTGTTGCTGAAGGATCAGGAAGATGTTATTTCGATGGAAAAAGATGTTGGTCCTATTTAAATGATTTATTGAACAGAAGGAATAATTATCGCGAATAAAAATATGGTTCTACAAAGTTCGAATAAAATAATACTTGGTGAGTCGGCAAAGAATATCTCAATTGATCGAAAAATTTACTTAGTACGAATCGCAAATTTAGACGCTACTTCTGATATTTCTTCTACTTCTGGTCTTCCTTCTACTCTGTCCGTTCTTGTGTCCCGTCGTCTCTCGGTTCTCGGCCTTTTATCAGCTTGCTTATCACTATTCCCCAAATAGGGGAATAGTGGGTGGGCCTTAAGGGTCGTTACTTTTTGAAGGTGTTATTTGCCTGCAGTTCCATTACGCGCCCGGTTGCCGGTATGTGCGAATCTCGGGCCGGCGATTGGTTCAAGAAGAGGCCCCGTATTAGCGAATCATGATTGGAGATGGGAGTTCATTCATGGATGGTATTCCGAGAAGTGCGCGGGGGAGGGGGTTTTCTATGAACACGAACCAGTCTTTGAAATTTTTCCCAATAGCGTGGGGTAACATGGCATAGCTGAAGTGACCTGGGTTTTCTTAATTTTAATTATTTTATAATTAATTAATACGTTGATTGAGGCTTAACATACCCCTTTCTTTGCGACTGATTTAAATTATTTTTCTCGGGCTATATTCCTATAGAAATGTGGTTTTAACCTGAATGTCAAGACTTATTTCCTTCCGTTCGCGTGTGTATAAAACAATTATTTCCTAATTAGGGCGGATTCTGTTAATCAATATTTGTTTCTGATTTGAATGAATGTTTATGAAATAAGAAAGTTTAATAAAGGAAGTCCTGTCACGAGAAATTTCGAGAAGTTAGTGAATATCCCAAAAGGTGTGGCGTGATCCATTTTGCCCCGGTTTTATAAAATCTCTTGGCAACAGTGAGGAGGCGGTATTGCTCTCGTCGCTTGACCAGGAGTTACCCCTTGAAATTCTTTTCTCGTTCTTTCTCTACTTATTACTTCCTCTCTCTTGTGCTTGAACGCTTCCTAGATAGTTTAATGCACTACCGTGGACTCGTGTCATCATAGTAACCTCGCTCTCGTACAGTGTGCGTATATGCGAAGAAACCCGGTTTTATGTTTCTCGGTAAATGTCGGCCATCTTGCCGGTGGTAGAGATTTGCAAGGTTCGATACTTCCGGATTATCAATAATCCGGGTAACAATTCAATCCTCAAAATTGGTATTAAACGAGTCTTCTTTAGGAAACGTTCTTGCGGTAATCGTAATATTAATTGTTTAAACTTACTTATTAATTATTCGGATTATCCGTTAAATACATATTTTCCGGGAAAAGAGATTCTTTAATCTCGTCATTTTCCTTTAAATGATGGTTTTCTCTAATTTTGGTGAACTCGTTATTGGTTAATTATTTACTCTTTCCATTTGCTTTATGGAAGCAAGAACGGAAAAAGGGCGGGGTCCGTTTGTCACTTCAATCCCAGTATCATGTGTCGATAAGGTAGATTTTCAATGGGTGTACTTAATAGTTATCTCGCAATTCTCGCAATGGTTAGTGGGTAAGTTAGGTCGTTACTCTGCCACGGGTCCGGTAAGGCCCACGGCCTACCGTACCATGAGGCAAGACCGGGAGGTGAGGGTCTAGCGGTCCCGTCCGCCAGTTGGAGCGGCAGTCGGGTTCCCGGCCCTCTTGTGACTCAAATGCCTCCTAATCTATGTGGAGCTTATGGTAAGACGGTTTCGGTCCCCTTCGGGATCCATAAGCGTGGGTCGATAATTGCCCCGAATGGATTCCCGCAGGTAAGGTAGGAATTCTATAATTCCATGGACACCTTTCCTGAAAGGAAACTGTGTCTACTTCTTTCCGAATCTATTTTGTCGTCTGGTTATTTTGACTGGCTCACACATGATTTCTGACAGTGGCAATTTTAGTTTTTGATTCCGGCTAAATTAAGTCAAATCATCTCTCGTTGAGAGTTGCGAGTTAAACAATGCGTCAAGATTTTAGTTAATTCTTGTAACGAAATAAACTTGGGATTAAAGTTACGACAGGACGTAACATTACCATCATAATATTTCGCGACTTATCAATACTTCAAACTTTTGGGTTCCCCAGTGTAGCTCTGTAAACAATGGCAATGGAAACTGAAAACAGGTATTTCGAGATTGAAGCTGACACTGTTGGCGTTGAATGAAACCCACTCATGGAGAGGTGCTGAATAAGGACTGCGACGTTCTGAGCTATCAGAGAATCCTGCGAAACATTGAAAATAAATCATAGACATTGATGTCGGTGCCAGTTGTTAGACAAAAACGTTGGAAATTGAAATTTTCATATGACTTTCTCATAAAAGTGGCAAATTAAATTTTTCATATGGCTTTCTCATAATGTTCCTTTATTCGCAGAGCTTAATCTATGAGAAAGCATTTTTCTATATTGTTGGCTTCCTCATAGAGGAAGCTTTGCGTCTAAAGGAACATTATGAGAAAGCCATATGAAAATTTCAATTTGCAATTTATTTTTATTTATTCATTTATTAATCAACGGGCGATGCCGTTTTACACATTTAAATAGTCTATAAATTTGAAACATTTAATAAAGTACGTATTAAATTCACACATATAAGTATAAAAAAAATAGATAACATTCGATAATATACATTTGATTGTGATGAACACATTAAAATATGAGTGACTTTATATGAGAAAGCCATATGAAATTCAATTTGCAACTTTTATGAGAAAGCCATATGAAAATTTCATTGTGCAACTTTTTTTTTACGAAAACAGCTTCTTCTATGATGAAGCCGAAATAAAAATTATTTTGATTCAGTTAATCGTTATTCAATCAAGTATGATTTCAGAAGTCTGTTCTGAAATTCAGAAATTTGGATCAATCGATGTTGAATGATTGGCTTGAGTAGATTGTTTGAACGCAAGGAAATTATATGTATCTGTACTTGAGCATAAATTATATTTCGTATCTCTAGATTATGTCGTGTGATAATGACCAGTATCATGTTTGAATAAAAGTACAGGAGCATATTTTAAGAAATACGGAAACTGATCATGAAGGAAATTATCACAATCTGGTGAGCTATGTGCCAAACGTCTTGAAATCAAAGTCGTTTGTTGTCATTGCATATAGCTCGTGATATTATGTCATGCAGTGAACATCATTTATTATATTAATCTTTATATTGCTCTCATTATTTGCAGAAGAGAATGTAACGGATGGCCGCTTGGGTCTTTGGATATTCTAATGACTGCACGTTGAATGAATAATATATGAAGCTTTTATTCGTCGTAGAAAATTAATAGGGAGAGTGTACCGCACTGGATGAGAGTCGGAGCTGAACTGATTGAAGCGGGCGTGAAGCTGAGGGCTTCGCGCTCGCTGATACAAAGGAATAAAGAGTCGAAGATGTTTAGAATAGGAGATAAGTGGCCGCTCGCGGCGGTCCGGATGCTCGATAGCCTTAAGGGCTTCTTTGAAGAGCGTATCGAACGGAAACTCCGTATCGATACGCATGAATAAATATTCGAAGTTAAATGAAATAAATTATGAGGCTGCGGCCGTTACACTCCCCCTATGGGAGGAAACGATGCCCCGCATCGGATATTACGGATTTTACATTTGACATGATTTGTTAAGTGTGACTCGATATAATTAAAAAGCTAATTTGGTTTTTTAAGATATTTCATTTTGTGTAAGTTGTGTAATGTTTTCTAAATGTGTGTTTTGATTGTTATTTGATTGATGATTGTTGATTGTTGATTGTTGATTGATGATTGTTGATTGTTGATTGTTGATTGTTGATTAAGTAAAACTCCTGGTTGTTGTTGAAGTTGGTTTGGAGGATTATCCCTTGGTTTTGAAGTTGATTTGCGGTATACTCCTGTTGTTTTTTTTTTTAAATAGTTGGTGTTTGTTGATATCTGTAACTAAGTAAAATTTTTAGTTGTTCATGTTAGTGGGAATGGTTTGGTTAAATTGGATGGGTTCAAATTTGGTGTTAAAAATGGTTAAGAAAAATTAAAATGTTATCCTGTTTCGTTCGGTTGGTGAAGTTCCATGTTCGATTTTCCAAAATATTTATTCCGTTTTTGGTAAAATTGTCCGTATTTGGTAGATTTTCCGTTTCCTGGTATTCTTTGTATTCCAATGTTCCTTCTTTTCCCTGGTATTTCGGTTATAATTTGGAATTTTGATGGTTGTAATGCCTGTAACATTCTAAGTTCTGATTAGTGGTGGTTAGTGGGTTAGGTATGTTATTTGGGAGTGGTTTGTTGGTAAAAGATGGAAATTGTTTCTGGAATAGGTAAAATGATTAACACGAATATTTATAGTGTGAAAAAAAGCATTGCATATATATTAGTCGTAGAGAATTACAAAAAAAAAAAATTTGAAAGTAAGAAAAAAAAACAATAAACTGAAATATGTAAAAAAAAAAAAATAATAATAATAATAATAATAAGGAGGGTTTTTTTTGTCTTCCTCCATTCTCTTCGACGCTACGCGACGCGTGTCGCGCTTATGCCTATGATTATTTTGATATATATATATATGTGTGTATAGTTATTGTATATTATGTTATATATGTATGGTGTAAATGAGGTATATTGTTGTGTATGTGGATTAAAGTACTGTAGTCTGTCACCGTAAGGGTCTGATTTTATTTTTGTTTTGATGTTCCGGTTTTGGGGAGTTTTGTTGGTGGTTTAAAAAGGTCCCTTTTTTCCTTTTTCAACTCTGCGAGAAAGATGTTCGTTTGCGCCAAGTTTTTAATTTTCCGCAAACTCTCGAGCTCTTGGATGTTTATCCACTCCATACCTTGTTGAAACGTCAGTTTTCTTGGGTCGAAATGTGTTTCTTTCTTGTTGTCGTTGTTTTCGTTTCCGTTTGGTTTTTCGTTTGTCTCGTCTGTTTTTCCGTTCGTATCGTTTGTGTCTTGGGTATCTATGTTTTCTGTATTTATGTTTTGAGTGTTTGTGTTTTTCATGTTTCCATCTTGGGTATCCTCGTCTTTTGTGTCTTTGGATTCTGCGTTTTCTTCTTCTGTGTCTTCTTCTTCTGTGTCTTCTTTTTCCGTGTCTTCTTCTTCTGTGTCGTCGTCTTTTAGCGGTGGTGGTGGTCCTTCGGGTGTGTGCGGTGTATAATTGGGCGTTGGTTGCGGTTGTTGTTTTGTTTCTTGCTGCTGTTGACGCAGCTGCTGCTGATATTGAAGAAGTTGCTGTGCCTGGTGTTGTTCATATTGTTGTTGTGAGTATTGTTCTAATGTTTTTTTGTTGTTGGTCGCGGAACTGCAGCTTTAGCAAATAGGCGACGCACTTGTCAATGTGCGCCGTCAGTTGGTTTGCTGGGAACACGCAGCAGCATATTGGGCATCCCGTGTGCCGCGATCCCAAATTTGCGGTCCGCTTTTGTAGCTCCGCATAACATCTGGCCGTATGGTCCGTCAGCTTGTCCATCCTGATTTTTTTTTGGGCAGAGGAGGCATTCGATTTTCATCAAATTTGCGGCGGATGATGGCTGACCGTCCATTGTTGCTGTTGTTTTTGTTGTCGTTTATTTTATCTGTCGGGTGTGTATGTATTTGTTGAAATAATAAGTGATAAAATAATGGTATTAAAGCAATAGTTTTAAGCCGTGCACGATGCGGTTAAAATTACTTGTATATTGTGATAAGATAAGAGAGTAGTGTATTGTAACGAATCGGTAAATTCCTGCCTGAAATATCGCGAGCAACCTTGAGCGAGAGATAACGCGAGGAATTTAGCGACCACCGTGATTTATTTTATTTTCGTTTAACCGTCGCCTTAAAGAAGAACGTACCGAGGGAAGGGAATCAAGAGGAACTCGAATCGCCCGCACTGATGGTGACGGAGAAATGGACAAAAAATTGTTAATTAATTTGTTCGGGATTGCCTCAGTCGGAATGATTTTCTCTCAGGCGTTTCGCGCCGCACGAGAGTATTGACCCCTCATCATAGGCAATCTCGTGGATCGAAAAAAAAAAAAAAAAAAAACACTCTCGAGAAGCGAGAGTGCAAGAAAAAATGTTGACTGATAGGATAAATTTACGAGGATATTAAATGTGGGATATTAAGCTGAATTTGGAAGGTTGGGGTCAGTGAGAGGAGCGTTATTGAATTTACGGCTTCGAACGGTACCTCTCTTCACACCGGTCAAGTGACCGGGAAGTTATGGTTTCGAGTCGAGAGGCTGAGGGCCAGTCGTCTCGCGGAATTGATAAAAAAAAATTCAATGCGCGATTCTAGTGGATCGATCGTAGATCACGGTGTCCTGAAGGGAAGCCGGGATCGACGTTCGATCTATCCTCTCGCTCACGGCGTGCTCACGAGTCGACACGAGTGAGTGCTTTGTACTCGTGAGACTATACCGCGCGCGGGGAACGTCACGTTCTTTTAATACAAAAAAAAGTCAACTACACAGCCGTTTCGGAGCGGGCAGCTGCCACACCCTGGCTGTAGAAATTTCGCCTGGCTTAAAAGAAAAATCCAGTCGTCCGGATAGCCGCGCGTTCCCGGACAACTCACGCGATTGTTTGACAATCTAAAAAAAACTTGATGACTTGATTTTAGGGAAGTGAAATTCACAAGGTCCACACGACGCGGCCTTGTGGAGCTCAACACTCAATTTCAAAAATAATAAAGCAAATCCGGGTGTTCTGGATTTCTCGACCTTTGATATCCCGTCGTGTCGAGTGCACGAGACGGTTGCAGAGTGTCGATGAGAACTTGAGGCTACACGGACCGTAGCTTTGCGAACATTAGCTAGTAAGGTGTTCGCTCGCGTAATTTATATCCCCGTAGCGTACTATTAACGTGGTCGGGTGACTCGAATCAGACTGCGTGCGAGTGGATGAGTACTTTGGGTGATTACCGCAATCACGTTCGCGAATATAAGATCGAAAGTAATTCGCGCGTTTAACTATTTCTATCCCCGCGACGTTCCACCGTTAATAATTACCGACTGTCTCGAATCGTACTCGCTAGACTCGTCTTGCAATAAAGCATCCACACTCAATTGTGTGGGGAATATTGCTCAACGAGTGCCCTGACTATGCTAACTCTGGCCTAAACACTAGTACGAGCGCGGCTCGGATCTCTCGTAGGTGCTAACTCTTGGTTGACTACGATGAAAATGATGTCGAGAGTCGCTTCGCTCGCACTTTTATTAGTTGTCCCTAGCCTTCGCTCGCGAGAGGGGAAATTTCTCCCAGAGAGCGCGATGTTCTCCTTGTAGTGGGATCCTTTGCCCAAACGGAAGGGGCTTCCATTACGTCCGGTGGGAGATCACCTCGTCTTGAGAGGTGTGAAGATAAGGTAGGTGTCTATCATAACGATGACCAGCAAGTCCGAACTGCGGACTACAGGTGTGTCGAGAGGGTCGCCTATCTCCAGGCGTCCCGTCTTGTGACGGACACTCGTGATGAGTGGTTCCGTTACAGTATGTGTGGTTAATTTCCCGTTAATAAGGGTATATGTAGATGGTTATGAATATATCGGTTATTATTTATGATTATTAACGTGATTCTTTTTTTTTATGGTATTCTGTTCCAATCGTGGTAAGTCAATGCATAGACTGGTCTACGGGCTGGTTGCGGTGGGTGGTTTGTTATGATTGCGACCTGTCTGCAATCCGTGGTTGGTTGCGTTTGGGTTTCGATTAACTCTATTGGTTGCCTGTGGTGGACGACGGTCGGTTCGGGAGCCTCGGTGGATTGTTGCGTTATCGTCGTTTGACGTTTTACTACGCAGGACAGAATTTTGTATAAACTAGATATTTTGCCGAAGAGAGAGAGCTTCCACCCGACTACTAGTAGCAGCACGATGGAGCTCAAAGAGATTCCGCTGTATTTTAATATTTTTTCGAGTGTAGAGAGTCTGTTGCTTATGTAATGAGTTTTCGAAATTTCTCGTGCTTTGGCTATAACGGCTTTTAACGCCACTTCGTTCTTTGTCAAATCGTCGTGTATGGAGCCTGGATTTGATAGGCCTGTAAGTGTCTCAGTTTCTGTCATAATTTCTGTGTAATTTATGTTTTCGACATTTTTTATTGATTTCCGTATCATTTCTGTAATGTTTAGGACTGGTGTGTGTGTGAGTTTCACTTCGATCGTTGATGTTATTTCTACTGATGGAGTTAGTGTTATTGTGCGTGTTTTTACTTGACAAGTAGGTTTGATTTGCAGTATTCCAGTGTTTTCTATTGTTTCGATAGCTGATTCGTGATTGTCGCAAAGAAGATACAAGGTTTCTGGCTTAGGTGCTGCAAATAGCCATGCGTTTGCGTTTCGGATTTTTATCCAGTAAGTTTGTTTTAGCGTTTTTAGTCTGATGTCGCACAACTCCAAATCGCTGAGCTGTGGATTAACGAGGAGCTGCACCTCGCACTCGGTTTCGTCGCTGATTCGTCCCACTGGGTGGTTTTGTTTGCAGATGTACCTATTGGCTATGAATTGACATTCGTTTTCGTTTTTTAAGTTAAAGTAACTACTAAAGTCTTCGGAGACTGCGGTGTACTGGACTGCTGGTTTTATGTATGCGAATCTCGCACCTTTGGCTGTGAAGAGCTGGCGTACCGGGACTGATAAATGCTGATATAGTTTGTACGGTGTTAGGTCCAGAAGAGGAATTTTGATAACGTAAATGAGTCTTTCTCCGTTATGAAATGCTGTAAGATCTATTATTTTGGTTAGCTCGGGAACGTATTGTGTACTAAGTGGTATGGGGAACATCGTGTTCGGTGTTGATTTTCAGATTGCTTCCGCGCAAGTTATTATTTTTGTTGCTGAGAGTACTTCGGGGTGTATTTGACCCATTTTTGCGAAGAGTACGGCGTTTATGAGTGTTTCCAAATCGATTTCGTATTGTATAAGTGTTTCGTCAACTAGACTGGTGAACGTTATGAGTCTCTGGATAATGTATAGTTCGTGTTGCAGTGATGCCTGTGTCAATTTTATTTCTCGTAATTCGGCTTTTACTGATTCTGCTAGCGAAATAATCTGATTTTGAGTGAAGTTGAAGCCTGATTTAATTATGTGTGTCTGATTTTGTACGATTTCTGCGAGCTCGACAGTACTGTTTGCTAATGCTGTTATTTGTGAGTCGATTCGATTTGCATCATCGCTGTCCATTGTTCCAAAAAGTATTTTGCTAATTTTTCCTATGAATTCTAATGGTGCTCTCTTCCTACGTTTTTCGGTTGAGTTTAATTGAATTGATGGGATTAATTCTTCTAGAGTTGCTTCTGTATTAGCGATGTTTCTTAGTCGTGCTTGTACATTTCTTAGCTGTCCTCTTGTTAGGCAATGTCCTTGTAACGAGTAGCAAAATGCGTTGGCGGCTTCAAGGTTTTCCTCTATTTGCCGTCGTCTGGAAGTGAATCCGTGCGTGTCTATGTACGTGATGAGCGTCCATGTTGTATGGGATGAATGGAGTGATCCCAGGGATTCTGAATATAATCCCGGGTTTTTCGTCAGTGGAGTAATTTTGAAGGCGTCTGGTGCGGACACCTTCATGGTATCGGCGTGGCATCTGCAACATATGCCGGTTTTATTTTATCGACGTGTACTGTTTTAGTCGTACTATCATCTAACTGTATTACTATGTTGCGTTTACTTGGAATTTCCAGAATTTTGTATGGGCCTAGCCAGTCCCTATCGAATTTGCTTGTTTTGCGTTCATTTTTTATGAGTATAAGTTCGCCTACTTGGTATTTTGGTTCTGTGACCCTTTTGTCGTAGTATTTTTTGGTTCGTTCTTTGAACTTTATCGCCTTTTCCAAAGCGAGTTCTTGGACGTTTTTGAGGTTTCTCATTAGATTTGTCATGTAATCGTCGCAGGTTATTGTTTTTTCGGGCGGTGGGAACTCTGAGGGAGTTCGAGCCTTTCTACCGAAAACTAGTTCGTATGGGGTAAACCCTGTACTTTCGTGTATACTGGTGTTATATGAGAATGTTGCGAATGTTAGTAGTTCGTCCCAGTCTCGATTACTGTCGATAAAATGTTTTAGGTATTCCACAAGAACATGGTGGCTGCGTTCGATCGCACCGTTCGATTGTGGATGATATGCGGTTGTTCTATGCTATTTAATCTGAAACAGCTGCGCAAAATCTCTGAACATTTCCGACATGAAGTTTGTACCTTGGTCGGTTAATATTGCGCGAGGTGCGCCGAAAGTCGATATCAGCGTCTTACAAAGCGCTCTCGCTACGTCTATTGACGTTTGATGTTTTAGTGGTACTGCTATACTCAATTTACTGAATAGATCGAGCATAGTTAGTATGTACGTATGTCCGTTTTTTGTTTCGCGTAGTGGACCTACGATATCGATGGCTACTTTGTCGAAGGGTTGCGCTGGTGTGTCCGTGATGACCATAGGAGCTTTATTTTTTACTCGGACTAGTTTGTTTTTCTGGCAGTCGAAGCAGTATCGAATGAACGTTTCTACGTCCTTTTTTAATCCTCGCCAGTAGTGCTGCGAGAGAATGCGCTGGTATGTTTTCGTTACGCCTTTGTGGCCTCCAACTGCGGATCCGTGTAATTCTCTAATGATGTTTTGCCTATTTTCCTGATCTGGAACGGTTATAAGATCTTCGCATAGCCTAAAGGTGATGTTCGAATTGATCGCGAGTACTCGTAGGTATCCTTTGATGTTAGACCACAAAAATGTATCGATAATTTTTGGGTCTTTGGATAGAGTACAGGATGTGATTTTATTTTTTACTAAGGTCTGTACAAGAGTTTCTAGACACTTCTGAATCGTGAGTGTACTAGTCGCGTCTGTTGATTTATTTTTGCAAATCATTGTGAAGTAGCGTCTTGTTTTGTCGCGTGTTATGAAAATGTGTCAGATTCCTGGATTCGATTGCGAAAATACCGATTGGGTGAGTTTACCCTTTTCTGCGAGTATTTTTGAGACCATTGTGTCCATAACACCGTCGGCTGACAGGAAGTGTGCGATGTTATCTTCCTGTGCCAGGATGTTTTCTTGCGTTACTACAATATTATTTTTTAGTTGCACGTCTTCTGTTATCGTTGTTCCCTTTGTTGTTGGTGGAGTTTGCAGTGTTAGACGTTTTCGTTGATATTGCGATGGTTGGTACGCTGAATCGTCGGAATCACTTTCTGACGATGGCGACATATTATGGTATTGATTTGTTAACGCTCGAGAGGTTTCTCGAGGTGTAGTTGGTCGCGATTCATCCGATTTCGAATAGTCTGTTGTTTCGTGTGGAATCCAGGGTGGTGATCTGAACGTTGGTTCGATGTCTATTGCTGGTGTGGAGTCGTCGATTTGCCATGAGCACCCTGGCGTGGCGACTGGTTGTTCTGGTGTGTAGTTGTCGATTTGCCATGAGCACTCTGGTATGGCGACTGGTTGTTCTGGTGTGTAGTTGTCGATTTGCCATGAGCACCCGGATCTAGGAATAAATAGCCGTGGAAAAAATAGCCGCGGAAAAAATGGCCGGGAAAAAATCGCCGGAGGAAAAAATGGCTGGCTAAAAAATAGCCGGGGAAAAAAAGGCCGATGGGAAAAATAGCCGCGGAAAAAATCGCTAATGTACTGAAAAAATCAAGTATTAGAGTATATTTTAAATAGAAATTTTATTCATTAAGCAGAATCTTATTATCTTAGTTAGTTGTTTTGTTCACAACAAAACAAATTATAATGAGCAAAATCAAAGAACTTTATCACTGTTAAGCAATAAAAGCAAAAGATTTGAAGACACTTCAGATTTATTTTCTATGTACCCTCAAAGGAAAACAAAACGTTCGGACTAATGGCGAAAAAATTATAAGACGGTGGTGAAAACAAAATTACCCGAAATAAAAAAAAACGAAAAGAACAAATCAATTTGCACGAGAAAAGTATTGCACCAACAGATTGCAAAGTTTTGCAATTCAACTTGGGTTTCCAAATCAGTTTCTCTTTTTAGTTTTTTTCCGCCTTTGGCAAAATTATCATCATCTTCATGAAGATTCGGCATTACAATTTTCGAAACCGAATAACGTTGCTAATATTCGTGAGGAACTCTGCCATTGTACTATTGCCATCTTTGTAAACAGAAAAAAGATTAGTGAGGGTGTTCTGGCGTTCTTCGACCTTACTCCTCTTCGTCAAGGATTTGTGAACTCGATGGATCTGCGCGAGCTTGGTGCTATCGGCTGCAACCTCCAACCTCATATCCTCGATCAGTTTCCAAATAGTCGGATGCGAAACGCCAACGATATTTTCGAATCTGTTATTCCACGCTTCCGTACTATTGTTTGTGCGTGCTTCCCGATTCAACGTAACAACATGTACGTTCCATACTTCAGGAGGGAATTGCGGTGAAATCCGCCGAACTTTGACCGGTGCTTTTTCGCCTTGCTTGCCGATTCGTTTGCTCGAACCTCTCACGCACGTTTCGTCGAAGTATTTGAGTAAAGGTTTTGCTTCAGATGGAACAATCTTCTCCAAATGCACGATTCCTTCACTGACATCGTCGACAGACAAAAACGCTAAAGCGTCAAACATCCCGCAAAATCTATTGAATTGCTCATCTTCGTTATATTTTTTTACAAGTCCCAGCTCTTGGACTTTGCGATACGTGGACTGTGTTAAGTGAAAAAAACACCCTTGAATTTTCACGTCATCTCCAAGTAGTACGTCGCGAATCGCATTCATAACTGTTTGTTATGACACACGCACACGCACACGCACACGCACACGCACACGCACACGCACACGCACACGCACACGCACACGCACACGCACACGCACACGCACACGCACACGCACACGCACACGCACACGCACACGCACACGCACACGCACACGCACACGCACACGCACACGCACACGCACACGCACACGCACACGCACACGCACACGCACACGCACACGCACACGCACACGCACACGCACACGCACACGCACACGCACACGCACACGCACACGCACACGCACACGCACACGCACACGCACACGCACACGCACACGCACACGCACACGCACACGCACACGCACACGCACACGCACACGCACACGCACACGCACACGCACACGCACACGCACACGCACACGCACACGCACACGCACACGCACACGCACACGCACACGCACACGCACACGCACACGCACACGCACACGCACACGCACACGCACACGCACACGCACACGCACACGCACACGCACACGCACACGCACACGCACACGCACACGCACACGCACACGCACACGCACACGCACACGCACACGCACACGCACACGCACACGCACACGCACACGCACACGCACACGCACACGCACACGCACACGCACACGCACACGCACACGCACACGCACACGCACACGCACACGCACACGCACACGCACACGCACACGCACACGCACACGCACACGCACACGCACACGCACACGCACACGCACACGCACACGCACACGCACACGCACACGCACACGCACACGCACACGCACACGCACACGCACACGCACACGCACACGCACACGCACACGCACACGCACACGCACACGCACACGCACACGCACACGCACACGCACACGCACACGCACACGCACACGCACACGCACACGCACACGCACACGCACACGCACACGCACACGCACACGCACACGCACACGCACACGCACACGCACACGCACACGCACACGCACACGCACACGCACACGCACACGCACACGCACACGCACACGCACACGCACACGCACACGCACACGCACACGCACACGCACACGCACACGCACACGCACACGCACACGCACACGCACACGCACACGCACACGCACACGCACACGCACACGCACACGCACACGCACACGCACACGCACACGCACACGCACACGCACACGCACACGCACACGCACACGCACACGCACACGCACACGCACACGCACACGCACACGCACACGCACACGCACACGCACACGCACACGCACACGCACACGCACACGCACACGCACACGCACACGCACACGCACACGCACACGCACACGCACACGCACACGCACACGCACACGCACACGCACACGCACACGCACACGCACACGCACACGCACACGCACACGCACACGCACACGCACACGCACACGCACACGCACACGCACACGCACACGCACACGCACACGCACACGCACACGCACACGCACACGCACACGCACACGCACACGCACACGCACACGCACACGCACACGCACACGCACACGCACACGCACACGCACACGCACACGCACACGCACACGCACACGCACACGCACACGCACACGCACACGCACACGCACACGCACACGCACACGCACACGCACACGCACACGCACACGCACACGCACACGCACACGCACACGCACACGCACACGCACACGCACACGCACACGCACACGCACACGCACACGCACACGCACACGCACACGCACACGCACACGCACACGCACACGCACACGCACACGCACACGCACACGCACACGCACACGCACACGCACACGCACACGCACACGCACACGCACACGCACACGCACACGCACACGCACACGCACACGCACACGCACACGCACACGCACACGCACACGCACACGCACACGCACACGCACACGCACACGCACACGCACACGCACACGCACACGCACACGCACACGCACACGCACACGCACACGCACACGCACACGCACACGCACACGCACACGCACACGCACACGCACACGCACACGCACACGCACACGCACACGCACACGCACACGCACACGCACACGCACACGCACACGCACACGCACACGCACACGCACACGCACACGCACACGCACACGCACACGCACACGCACACGCACACGCACACGCACACGCACACGCACACGCACACGCACACGCACACGCACACGCACACGCACACGCACACGCACACGCACACGCACACGCACACGCACACGCACACGCACACGCACACGCACACGCACACGCACACGCACACGCACACGCACACGCACACGCACACGCACACGCACACGCACACGCACACGCACACGCACACGCACACGCACACGCACACGCACACGCACACGCACACGCACACGCACACGCACACGCACACGCACACGCACACGCACACGCACACGCACACGCACACGCACACGCACACGCACACGCACACGCACACGCACACGCACACGCACACGCACACGCACACGCACACGCACACGCACACGCACACGCACACGCACACGCACACGCACACGCACACGCACACGCACACGCACACGCACACGCACACGCACACGCACACGCACACGCACACGCACACGCACACGCACACGCACACGCACACGCACACGCACACGCACACGCACACGCACACGCACACGCACACGCACACGCACACGCACACGCACACGCACACGCACACGCACACGCACACGCACACGCACACGCACACGCACACGCACACGCACACGCACACGCACACGCACACGCACACGCACACGCACACGCACACGCACACGCACACGCACACGCACACGCACACGCACACGCACACGCACACGCACACGCACACGCACACGCACACGCACACGCACACGCACACGCACACGCACACGCACACGCACACGCACACGCACACGCACACGCACACGCACACGCACACGCACACGCACACGCACACGCACACGCACACGCACACGCACACGCACACGCACACGCACACGCACACGCACACGCACACGCACACGCACACGCACACGCACACGCACACGCACACGCACACGCACACGCACACGCACACGCACACGCACACGCACACGCACACGCACACGCACACGCACACGCACACGCACACGCACACGCACACGCACACGCACACGCACACGCACACGCACACGCACACGCACACGCACACGCACACGCACACGCACACGCACACGCACACGCACACGCACACGCACACGCACACGCACACGCACACGCACACGCACACGCACACGCACACGCACACGCACACGCACACGCACACGCACACGCACACGCACACGCACACGCACACGCACACGCACACGCACACGCACACGCACACGCACACGCACACGCACACGCACACGCACACGCACACGCACACGCACACGCACACGCACACGCACACGCACACGCACACGCACACGCACACGCACACGCACACGCACACGCACACGCACACGCACACGCACACGCACACGCACACGCACACGCACACGCACACGCACACGCACACGCACACGCACACGCACACGCACACGCACACGCACACGCACACGCACACGCACACGCACACGCACACGCACACGCACACGCACACGCACACGCACACGCACACGCACACGCACACGCACACGCACACGCACACGCACACGCACACGCACACGCACACGCACACGCACACGCACACGCACACGCACACGCACACGCACACGCACACGCACACGCACACGCACACGCACACGCACACGCACACGCACACGCACACGCACACGCACACGCACACGCACACGCACACGCACACGCACACGCACACGCACACGCACACGCACACGCACACGCACACGCACACGCACACGCACACGCACACGCACACGCACACGCACACGCACACGCACACGCACACGCACACGCACACGCACACGCACACGCACACGCACACGCACACGCACACGCACACGCACACGCACACGCACACGCACACGCACACGCACACGCACACGCACACGCACACGCACACGCACACGCACACGCACACGCACACGCACACGCACACGCACACGCACACGCACACGCACACGCACACGCACACGCACACGCACACGCACACGCACACGCACACGCACACGCACACGCACACGCACACGCACACGCACACGCACACGCACACGCACACGCACACGCACACGCACACGCACACGCACACGCACACGCACACGCACACGCACACGCACACGCACACGCACACGCACACGCACACGCACACGCACACGCACACGCACACGCACACGCACACGCACACGCACACGCACACGCACACGCACACGCACACGCACACGCACACGCACACGCACACGCACACGCACACGCACACGCACACGCACACGCACACGCACACGCACACGCACACGCACACGCACACGCACACGCACACGCACACGCACACGCACACGCACACGCACACGCACACGCACACGCACACGCACACGCACACGCACACGCACACGCACACGCACACGCACACGCACACGCACACGCACACGCACACGCACACGCACACGCACACGCACACGCACACGCACACGCACACGCACACGCACACGCACACGCACACGCACACGCACACGCACACGCACACGCACACGCACACGCACACGCACACGCACACGCACACGCACACGCACACGCACACGCACACGCACACGCACACGCACACGCACACGCACACGCACACGCACACGCACACGCACACGCACACGCACACGCACACGCACACGCACACGCACACGCACACGCACACGCACACGCACACGCACACGCACACGCACACGCACACGCACACGCACACGCACACGCACACGCACACGCACACGCACACGCACACGCACACGCACACGCACACGCACACGCACACGCACACGCACACGCACACGCACACGCACACGCACACGCACACGCACACGCACACGCACACGCACACGCACACGCACACGCACACGCACACGCACACGCACACGCACACGCACACGCACACGCACACGCACACGCACACGCACACGCACACGCACACGCACACGCACACGCACACGCACACGCACACGCACACGCACACGCACACGCACACGCACACGCACACGCACACGCACACGCACACGCACACGCACACGCACACGCACACGCACACGCACACGCACACGCACACGCACACGCACACGCACACGCACACGCACACGCACACGCACACGCACACGCACACGCACACGCACACGCACACGCACACGCACACGCACACGCACACGCACACGCACACGCACACGCACACGCACACGCACACGCACACGCACACGCACACGCACACGCACACGCACACGCACACGCACACGCACACGCACACGCACACGCACACGCACACGCACACGCACACGCACACGCACACGCACACGCACACGCACACGCACACGCACACGCACACGCACACGCACACGCACACGCACACGCACACGCACACGCACACGCACACGCACACGCACACGCACACGCACACGCACACGCACACGCACACGCACACGCACACGCACACGCACACGCACACGCACACGCACACGCACACGCACACGCACACGCACACGCACACGCACACGCACACGCACACGCACACGCACACGCACACGCACACGCACACGCACACGCACACGCACACGCACACGCACACGCACACGCACACGCACACGCACACGCACACGCACACGCACACGCACACGCACACGCACACGCACACGCACACGCACACGCACACGCACACGCACACGCACACGCACACGCACACGCACACGCACACGCACACGCACACGCACACGCACACGCACACGCACACGCACACGCACACGCACACGCACACGCACACGCACACGCACACGCACACGCACACGCACACGCACACGCACACGCACACGCACACGCACACGCACACGCACACGCACACGCACACGCACACGCACACGCACACGCACACGCACACGCACACGCACACGCACACGCACACGCACACGCACACGCACACGCACACGCACACGCACACGCACACGCACACGCACACGCACACGCACACGCACACGCACACGCACACGCACACGCACACGCACACGCACACGCACACGCACACGCACACGCACACGCACACGCACACGCACACGCACACGCACACGCACACGCACACGCACACGCACACGCACACGCACACGCACACGCACACGCACACGCACACGCACACGCACACGCACACGCACACGCACACGCACACGCACACGCACACGCACACGCACACGCACACGCACACGCACACGCACACGCACACGCACACGCACACGCACACGCACACGCACACGCACACGCACACGCACACGCACACGCACACGCACACGCACACGCACACGCACACGCACACGCACACGCACACGCACACGCACACGCACACGCACACGCACACGCACACGCACACGCACACGCACACGCACACGCACACGCACACGCACACGCACACGCACACGCACACGCACACGCACACGCACACGCACACGCACACGCACACGCACACGCACACGCACACGCACACGCACACGCACACGCACACGCACACGCACACGCACACGCACACGCACACGCACACGCACACGCACACGCACACGCACACGCACACGCACACGCACACGCACACGCACACGCACACGCACACGCACACGCACACGCACACGCACACGCACACGCACACGCACACGCACACGCACACGCACACGCACACGCACACGCACACGCACACGCACACGCACACGCACACGCACACGCACACGCACACGCACACGCACACGCACACGCACACGCACACGCACACGCACACGCACACGCACACGCACACGCACACGCACACGCACACGCACACGCACACGCACACGCACACGCACACGCACACGCACACGCACACGCACACGCACACGCACACGCACACGCACACGCACACGCACACGCACACGCACACGCACACGCACACGCACACGCACACGCACACGCACACGCACACGCACACGCACACGCACACGCACACGCACACGCACACGCACACGCACACGCACACGCACACGCACACGCACACGCACACGCACACGCACACGCACACGCACACGCACACGCACACGCACACGCACACGCACACGCACACGCACACGCACACGCACACGCACACGCACACGCACACGCACACGCACACGCACACGCACACGCACACGCACACGCACACGCACACGCACACGCACACGCACACGCACACGCACACGCACACGCACACGCACACGCACACGCACACGCACACGCACACGCACACGCACACGCACACGCACACGCACACGCACACGCACACGCACACGCACACGCACACGCACACGCACACGCACACGCACACGCACACGCACACGCACACGCACACGCACACGCACACGCACACGCACACGCACACGCACACGCACACGCACACGCACACGCACACGCACACGCACACGCACACGCACACGCACACGCACACGCACACGCACACGCACACGCACACGCACACGCACACGCACACGCACACGCACACGCACACGCACACGCACACGCACACGCACACGCACACGCACACGCACACGCACACGCACACGCACACGCACACGCACACGCACACGCACACGCACACGCACACGCACACGCACACGCACACGCACACGCACACGCACACGCACACGCACACGCACACGCACACGCACACGCACACGCACACGCACACGCACACGCACACGCACACGCACACGCACACGCACACGCACACGCACACGCACACGCACACGCACACGCACACGCACACGCACACGCACACGCACACGCACACGCACACGCACACGCACACGCACACGCACACGCACACGCACACGCACACGCACACGCACACGCACACGCACACGCACACGCACACGCACACGCACACGCACACGCACACGCACACGCACACGCACACGCACACGCACACGCACACGCACACGCACACGCACACGCACACGCACACGCACACGCACACGCACACGCACACGCACACGCACACGCACACGCACACGCACACGCACACGCACACGCACACGCACACGCACACGCACACGCACACGCACACGCACACGCACACGCACACGCACACGCACACGCACACGCACACGCACACGCACACGCACACGCACACGCACACGCACACGCACACGCACACGCACACGCACACGCACACGCACACGCACACGCACACGCACACGCACACGCACACGCACACGCACACGCACACGCACACGCACACGCACACGCACACGCACACGCACACGCACACGCACACGCACACGCACACGCACACGCACACGCACACGCACACGCACACGCACACGCACACGCACACGCACACGCACACGCACACGCACACGCACACGCACACGCACACGCACACGCACACGCACACGCACACGCACACGCACACGCACACGCACACGCACACGCACACGCACACGCACACGCACACGCACACGCACACGCACACGCACACGCACACGCACACGCACACGCACACGCACACGCACACGCACACGCACACGCACACGCACACGCACACGCACACGCACACGCACACGCACACGCACACGCACACGCACACGCACACGCACACGCACACGCACACGCACACGCACACGCACACGCACACGCACACGCACACGCACACGCACACGCACACGCACACGCACACGCACACGCACACGCACACGCACACGCACACGCACACGCACACGCACACGCACACGCACACGCACACGCACACGCACACGCACACGCACACGCACACGCACACGCACACGCACACGCACACGCACACGCACACGCACACGCACACGCACACGCACACGCACACGCACACGCACACGCACACGCACACGCACACGCACACGCACACGCACACGCACACGCACACGCACACGCACACGCACACGCACACGCACACGCACACGCACACGCACACGCACACGCACACGCACACGCACACGCACACGCACACGCACACGCACACGCACACGCACACGCACACGCACACGCACACGCACACGCACACGCACACGCACACGCACACGCACACGCACACGCACACGCACACGCACACGCACACGCACACGCACACGCACACGCACACGCACACGCACACGCACACGCACACGCACACGCACACGCACACGCACACGCACACGCACACGCACACGCACACGCACACGCACACGCACACGCACACGCACACGCACACGCACACGCACACGCACACGCACACGCACACGCACACGCACACGCACACGCACACGCACACGCACACGCACACGCACACGCACACGCACACGCACACGCACACGCACACGCACACGCACACGCACACGCACACGCACACGCACACGCACACGCACACGCACACGCACACGCACACGCACACGCACACGCACACGCACACGCACACGCACACGCACACGCACACGCACACGCACACGCACACGCACACGCACACGCACACGCACACGCACACGCACACGCACACGCACACGCACACGCACACGCACACGCACACGCACACGCACACGCACACGCACACGCACACGCACACGCACACGCACACGCACACGCACACGCACACGCACACGCACACGCACACGCACACGCACACGCACACGCACACGCACACGCACACGCACACGCACACGCACACGCACACGCACACGCACACGCACACGCACACGCACACGCACACGCACACGCACACGCACACGCACACGCACACGCACACGCACACGCACACGCACACGCACACGCACACGCACACGCACACGCACACGCACACGCACACGCACACGCACACGCACACGCACACGCACACGCACACGCACACGCACACGCACACGCACACGCACACGCACACGCACACGCACACGCACACGCACACGCACACGCACACGCACACGCACACGCACACGCACACGCACACGCACACGCACACGCACACGCACACGCACACGCACACGCACACGCACACGCACACGCACACGCACACGCACACGCACACGCACACGCACACGCACACGCACACGCACACGCACACGCACACGCACACGCACACGCACACGCACACGCACACGCACACGCACACGCACACGCACACGCACACGCACACGCACACGCACACGCACACGCACACGCACACGCACACGCACACGCACACGCACACGCACACGCACACGCACACGCACACGCACACGCACACGCACACGCACACGCACACGCACACGCACACGCACACGCACACGCACACGCACACGCACACGCACACGCACACGCACACGCACACGCACACGCACACGCACACGCACACGCACACGCACACGCACACGCACACGCACACGCACACGCACACGCACACGCACACGCACACGCACACGCACACGCACACGCACACGCACACGCACACGCACACGCACACGCACACGCACACGCACACGCACACGCACACGCACACGCACACGCACACGCACACGCACACGCACACGCACACGCACACGCACACGCACACGCACACGCACACGCACACGCACACGCACACGCACACGCACACGCACACGCACACGCACACGCACACGCACACGCACACGCACACGCACACGCACACGCACACGCACACGCACACGCACACGCACACGCACACGCACACGCACACGCACACGCACACGCACACGCACACGCACACGCACACGCACACGCACACGCACACGCACACGCACACGCACACGCACACGCACACGCACACGCACACGCACACGCACACGCACACGCACACGCACACGCACACGCACACGCACACGCACACGCACACGCACACGCACACGCACACGCACACGCACACGCACACGCACACGCACACGCACACGCGCACGCACACGCGCACGCACACGCACACGCACACGCACACGCACACGCGCACGCACACGCACACGCACACGCACACGCACACGCACACGCGCACGCACACGCGCACGCACACGCGCACGCACACGCGCACGCACACGCGCACGCGCACGCACAATATATTTCGCCAACACACATATACACACATACACTCTTTCACCAATAACAATGCACGCATATGGTTTCGCACACAAACACTCACATACTCGTGCATCAACAAAACCACAATCATCATCTTTTACTAACATAAGCACACACACAATTTTTCGTCAAAAAACACAATATTTCGTCAAAAAACACACAATATTTCGTCAAAAAACACACAATAATTCGAAAACAAATACACGCAATGTTACGTCTCAGCGGTATATAGATTAAAGGAAAATAATCGAACTTGTGTTCCGGCGATCCGAGAGATACGAATGACTTGGACGCGGCGTTCAGAGGTAAACGGAGACTTGACGCGGCGACTCAGAGGTGGGACTCCGGTCGCAGAACCTCAGAGGTTATTTTAGACAAACACGCGTGCGTAACTTAAATTTGGGTTCGCTCTCCGAATGGAATAAAATATTCTGTTCCTGGGTGAATTGCAGATTTATTAACACGGATTAAACTGAATAAAAATGCGACTTGAAAGTGTTGGTATTACAATGGTTGAAAAATTGCCCTTGGACTTGAAACTAACGAAGATTGACTCGATATAAAGCAAAATAAATGCGTAGAGTAATAGCTTGGTTGAGGACCAGCTATTCGACTGTTCTGCTCGAAGTTTCGGTGAAGACTAATTTGTTCTCTGCGGTTAGTTGCCGTGAAGCGGCCCAAAAGTGCTGAATTTGCATGCCACGCGCGAGCTCTGGAGAAGACCCAATATGTGGGAAAGTAAAAAGCAGACGCTCGCGTCTGGCACGAGCGGATGTGGATTTGCAGAAATCTAATATTCTCCTCCGGTGGAGCGAGTCCAGCACTCTTGGGTGATGAGATAAAAATATATATGTATGTATTAAATGAAAGAAATAGCTCTGCCGTGGGAACGGCGGAGCGTGAGAATCGTTAATATATTCAGGCGTAATGTCTGAATTCAAAAAATAGAAAATTCTTGTTGTTTCACCAAAAATAATTGTATATACGAGGCAGGACGTAACACGCAAAAAAAAAAATAAAAATAAAAAAGGAGAATTTATTTTCTAAAAATTCAAAATGCTAAAATTTGAACCGTTTTACGAATTTATGCCAGATTCAATCTCCAACCTTGCCCAATGGAAACCTATGTTTCATCCAAATTTCAGCTCAATATCTCAAAAAATGTGAAAGATAAAGCGCGTACATAGAATTTTGAAAAAATTGAAGGTGCCGTATACACTAAACGAGTACATACATTTCGCTAAAAATTTGATCAAACGAGTGGGTTTGACCCCCCAACATAAGGTATAAATTTCAGCTTAATACCTTAAACTGTTCTAACGTTATGAAGGTGTAATGATCTGCACACACACATATTACATCCAGAATTTTTTCTAGATGTGTTTTCTGGACGTTTTGGAACATTCTGAACAGGTTAGCACCAAAATCTCGAAAAAAAAAAATTTCAGTAAAACAAAGCTTCTTGAGAAAGCAAAATCTAGAAAAATTCGCACGGATCCAAGAAAATAAATACATTCATTTGGATCGAAAAATAGGTACCTTCCACTCCTTGGAATTATGCTTCACGCATCTCCATCGTATATCATTTTTATTTATTCGGTGTTGCGTATACATGTGCCCTTTAAAGCAAAGCTTATCTCCGCCTTTATTTGTTGGAATTATTTCCAGTTCGTCTTCGTCTAAACGTTCTATTTCATCATTTTCGTCATCGTCGTTTACTCCGCTATTGTTCTCGTTACCATCGCTCTCATCGTCTTCGTTCACTTCTTTATCGTGTTCGTCAACAACTTCCAGCATCGAATTATCCTCGTCATGATCGCTTTTTTTGCCATCATATATGGATTTTTCTTCATCCCTGTATCCATCGGCGTCCTTAAAATCCTCGTCAATCCCGATTTCTTCCACAGCTTCCATTTCAACATCTTCGACATGATCCGTACTCATCCCATCATAACACTTATCATCACTCATTTTCCCGTCATGCACTTTATTTCACGAAGCCAATACATTGTGCGAACCTCCTGCGGCAAGTTTCCGCACGGTACTAATTTGTAGTATTCTTTACTACGCGTAAAATCATTGTATATATCATAGGATGTGTTAGAAATCAAAACATAACTAGAACGAGCATCGTCTGTTTGGAGTAGAGTCGACCGCATGGGATAGAGATAGTGATTGTTTACAAACGCGTACTATAGGATGTATCGAAGCTCTGCATTTTCGTTTCACAGGATGGTTCAAGTAAGAATGAAGACGAAAAAAAAGGTCGACGTCACCAGGAGAAACATGGTAGCTCAAAAAGAAATTATACGCTTTACACGTCTACTCCGAATCCAGAATTTTCGAGACGATAAAAATTTAAGCAATCGCAATGAGTACACCTTTTTTCTTATTACAAATAAATTCGTCGATAAATCCGCATGAATTACTCATATAGTATCTATTCTCATAAACATATTTGTTAATACTAAGTTACATCGGCCTTTTTTTCCGCGGCTATTTTTTCCACCGGACGTTTTTTCCGCGGCTATTTTTTCACCGGCTATTTTTTCCTCCGGCTATTTTTTAGGGGCTATTTTTTCCACGGCTATTTTTTCCCAATCCCAGACTGACATGAGTACAGGTGCCTAGTAAGCCTTTGCAACCTGATTATGATGAAGGCCTTTACACCGAGTTATATCATACTCTAGTTTCTGGTACGGGAATACTTTGGGATGACGATAGTTGTGGTGTAACAAAAGATGCGTATCCGTTTGGTAACTGTCTATACTGCTTCGATTTAACGCCCGATCTTTCTGCTGGGCGAGCCGGCCACTGGAACCTTGTGCGACACGGTAGCGTGCGTGTAGAAATACGTTTCAAGACTGCTTTAACGAGTACTGTAAATTGTATTGTGTACTCGGAATTCGATAATGTCGTCGAGATCGACGCGTCCCGACAAGTCATGGTAGACTTTTCGGGGTAAGCCTGCGTGCTTCAATAATTATCTAAGTCTAATACATATTATTATATTATAAGGTTGTAAGGTTTTATAAATAAATAATACGTTAACCCCGAATTAAGCGGCTTTATGATTTTATTCGATTTTTAATCTCTCTAAAACCTCCACCAACTCCCGCATGTCATCATCATCATCATCATTTTTTACAATATTATATCCTCCCATCAGTTTCGACTCTTCTTCTGTCTTCTTCTTCTTCTTCAACTCCTCTGCTTCTTCATGCCTTTTTCGCCTCTCAGCTCCGACCTTTTCGCTGCGCCGTGGATGGTCCTCACGGATGCATTCACAGGGCTGCTGCTGCTGCTGCTGCTGTAATAAACGAATGTATATATTATATTTAAAGAATCGGTTTTTTATTACTGCGTGTTTTAATTATTAAGCTGATTGTTCCTCACCGATGCCCGCAATTGTCGCCGCCTTTCACGAGCGAAATATTGACGTCTCCGAATAAACCATATTTTCGGAGGCTGTTTCGGATACTGCATCCGGTTGTTCCGTCGGGGTGTAGGCTTCGTTCTTGGATGCTGCACCCGCCCGCGCCTAGTCCGTTCTTCCACACGCATTCCTCTCTGCTGGGTCGCGTGGTTACGCCTCGTGAATACCTCCACAGGTTTTGCTCTTCGGTGGACCATTTTTAGATGTGTACCGTACGAGAATTATTTTGCAACTGATCACTCACTATCTCCCGTTGAAACAGCAGGACTCGTGCAGAGTGCAGTAAAAATCGTGGGGGTGATAGAAGGGGGTGTTTACATCACTTTTCTTCTCAGCTGTTTGTAAGCAGGCGTCTCAAGGGGTCGGGCCATTACAGGACCAACAAAAAAAAAAGTCAAACTGACGAATTAGAGACACACCCCCGCTCATCCCCTCCATCGCCAAAATCTCTCAGATGCATCTGCATCGCTCATCGGTAGTATATAGCGATCCTTCGACAGTAGCGGTTGTACTTACTGGACCATAACATTTTTCACCAAAATGGACTACGTCATCGATATTCAAGGGTTTTACGACAAGGATGACTGCTTCATTGCTAAAGAAGTAGCTGTCGTTACGCTCGACAAAGAGTACGTGGGCCATTGGATCACCGCTCCAGCATACGTTTTCACGGATCTCTCAAGATCAGTGCGCGCGAAGAATAATTGGACGACTCGTCATCATCACGGCCTGGAGTGGTTCGAAGGAGACGTAGGACTCAGAACACTACACGCAAATCTCCGACAGATCACACGAGCTGCTGGAACCATTTACACTCGCGGGCACGAGAAGGCAAAATATCTACAAAATGTTACGGCACGTGAAATAAAAAACCTTGAGGAAACAGACTATCCATCATTCAACGATCTACCTTCCTCGACGCAAGTCTGTCTGCATCACGGGCTCTTGAACAGACCGGAGCTGTCTTGTGCTCTAAACAACGCTGCAAAATTAAAGGAGTGGATTCTTCGTGACGTGCCTCCTACAGCCACGCGAATACAACAGTTTGACTATTTACCGGAACCTATGAATCTGAAGAAGCCACGCGACTGTTACTCTCCAGTCGTAACAAGTGATGAATACGATCCAGATTGGCCAGGCATTGCAGGGCTTACACTCTAAAGTCTCGCGAAGTGTTCATGCACCGGATCAAATACCAACTCTGTTAACGAGACCGACAGCCCTTGTTGTGAACACTGACGACCACACGCGCCCTGGAACACACTGGGTCGCAATCTACATCGATGGCCGAGGACGTGGATCGTACTTCGACAGCTACGGCATTCCGCCGCTTGTACCCAGCCATATCCACCGCCTACGCAAGAACTGCACCCTCTATCGATGGAATACCAAGCAAATTCAAAGCCTCTCTTCAAATGTGTGTGTCCCCAGTTTTGTATTATGTTCCTTTATCATATGTGTGGCGGGGGATCTCTACTACAATTCCGGAATCTTTTCACCGCCGATCTCAAACAAAACGATCGAATCGCCGCAAGATTTCATAAACGTATAATGAGTAAGCTGCCTACGGCTGCGAAAAACATTAATACTCTTCGAACTCGTTAACGGGTAATGGAGTCTATGTTAAAAAATTTGTTCAACAGCGCTGCGCTAGAAAGAATAATTTTCAAAATTGTATACATTCAAAAATATGTAAATCTAGATTTAAGAATTAAAAAATGCAATCTTTATAAAAATATATACCAAAACTACTTTTTACTTACCTTTCCCTCATCCGTTTCTTATAACTTTTTTTTTTTACATAAGCTGAAAAAAAACATTGCTACATATTGGAATCGAACCCGCGCTACCAAGGAAAACGGCGCTTGAATTCAACGCCTTATGCCGCTCGGCCAAGCTAGCTTACGCAAAGCATTCAGCTACCCTCGAGAAACACCCTACGCGCAACAGCGAGAGCCATGCTTCCCGCAGCAAGCCAGCGCCTGGCGGAATCCAAGATGGCGCGACTCGTTGCTGCATCGTCACGGACTCTCCGTGCGCTCCGTGTACTTCAGCCAGCCACCGCTATACCGTCTACGCGCTGCACCGCTCGGCATCCCCTCTCACGCACTCGAACCGATGGGCCCGCCGCCGCTCGGCCGCCAGCGTACCCCAAAAATCCAACATGGCGCGACTCGTCGCTACGCCGTCACCAGCTGGCCCCGCGCGCGCTCCAGCCAACTCACCCCCGCTACACCAAACACCCCCGCCACGCTCTCACGCCCTTCCACTACACGCTCACTCCCTCCCTTCACTACCCTCTCTCCATCATCCCCTCCGCCCGCAGCTCAAGTCGAGCTACTCAAGGGATCGACCAGGGGGTGGGTGGTCGGGACTTGGCAGCCGAAGGAGCAACATCTCCTCCAGCTCCTCACCCTGGACACCCACCACCTCCCTACAGGGCCCGCGGGGGAAGGGGGGAGGGGGAAAACCACCCCAGCAGCGAGCCGGCGGGCCTGGCGCCCCGGCCGAGCACGCTACACACCATCCCCACTCCTCAAAGCCGCCATCTTGAAAAAATCCGTATAGGTACTGCTGTCTACTCTCGCCGGACTTGGCCGGGAGGTGCTGCCGAACAGCGGCCGCTCGAGCTAGTGCACGTCGCCGCGCTGATTCTCGAACAGTGCCAAATTGGAAAGAAATGCCAAAAACCAGAGACTTCGACGTGAAAAATCAAAGAAACGTCCAGAAACACGAGCACAAGGTGATCCGGTATTGGTAATAGAAAACAATCGAAGTGAAGAATTACAAACACACAGAATAGATCTTCCCACAGAAATCATAAGAGAAGTGTCGTGCCGGTACGCATCATCGAATTACCAGTCACTCAAGATGATACACATGTCACAGATCTACAACGAGAAACAGCACTATGTGATGCTGAACGGCAGCGCCGCCATCGACAAATAGTTATCGAACAAAGGAACCAATTCCCTGCAGCTGTACCCATTGGTAATGTACAGGAACACTACGGCGGTGGCATGACTGAACGTTGTACACATTGTAACGCCGCACATTTCGCATGTGAAAAAGTATCCAACATGCGAAATTCATTCCATGATTGCTGCAGTCATGGGAAAGTCAATCTTGAACGCCTACCAGACATGCCAGAAGAATTGAATTCTTTATTCAAGGGATCACATGAAAAGACGAACGCTTTTTTCGGGCGTATTCGAAACTACAACGCTTCGTTTTCATTTGCGTCCTTTAACGCCAATTTGATCAATTTCGAGGGAAGACGTCCCGGTCCGTATTGCTTCAAGATACAAGGCCAAATTTACTAGCAAGTAAACACAGCATTGTATCCAGCTCCTAACGAACTACCAAGTTACGGTCAGCTCTTTATAGTTGATTCCGATGAAGCAGTAGACTCTTTGCAGCGTCGAAACGCAGGTCTCGATCGCGGTCTACTGGGATCAATCGATCGCATTATGCGTGACAATAATGTTTTCGCTCAATCTTATCGGATGATGGATGAAGAGTTGGAAGCTCAACGACAACGAGGGAATGGATCCACCGACATGCAAACTCCAAGTGAGTTACAATTATTATTTACATTGAAGCCAGGGATGGATCGCCGCCGATTTAACTTCCAACGAAGTAACGAAGTTGCTGCTGTGTTCTCCACTACGGCGGATGGCGAAATTCCCGAATCATATATCCCCATATGTAACAAAAACACAAGGGAACTACAGTTTGTCAGTACGATGGATCCCAATGTTGAGCCTTGGGTTTACCCATTATTTTATCCATTTGGAACTCGTGGCTGGCATCGGGATCTACGCCAACCGGGTGACAATCTAAAATGTGTTTCCAGAGAATCCTATGTAAGACATCGAATGGCAATCCGTGAAAACGATGAAGGCAATGCTATTCTTTTAGGACGCCGTCTATTTCAACAATGGGTTGTGAACCATTATGTAAAAGTCGAGAAGGATCGCATAGAATTTATAAGATCCAATCAAGCAAAGATACGTGCGGAAACCTACACTGGATTGGTTGATTATTTAAACACTACCGCGCATGACGCGGACGCAAGAGTCGGAAGAATGATCATCTTACCCTCGACCTTCACTGGCTCGCCGCGAAACATGATGCAGCACTACCAAGACGCAATGGGAATAGTTCGAAAATTTGGCAAGCCCGATCTTTTCATCACGATGACTTGCAATCCGAACTGGCGTGAAATCAAGGAAAATTTGCTTCCTGGTCAACAACCTTCAGACCGACCAGATCTCACTACACGTGTCTTCGATATGAAGAAAAAACACTTACTCGATTTCATCACTCGACAAAATTTCTTTGGCGAAACAGAAGCGTTCGTTTATACAATCGAGTCGTAAAAACGTGGGCTGCTGCACATTCACTTACTGGTTACACTAAAACAGAAGCTGATAACACCAGAAATGGTTGACAGATTCATCTGTGCAGAGATCCCCGACCCCCAATCGAATCCTAAATTGCATCAAATCGTTATGAGCAACATGATCCATGGACCTTGCGGGGCATGGTGCGAGGTGAATGGAAAATGCTCGAAACGCTTTCCGAAATCATTTCGCGAAGAAACGACCATGGATGCAGATGCTTACCTGCATTATCGTAGAAGAGACACCGGAACTTTATACGAACGTCGAGGAGGATACGCCGTCGATAATCGCTGGGTTGTGCCATATTGTCCGACATTATCCCTATTATTCAACTCTCACATTAATGTGGAGGTTGTAACAAGTGTGACTGCCCCAAAGTACTTGTACAAATACGTTTATAAGGGACATGACGCAGCCACCATTCAAGTGACGAACAATGAAAATGGGGATGGTGAAGAACGTGTCCTAGATCACGACGAAGTGAAAGATCACATTGAAGCTCGCTATGTTGGTCCAAACGAGGCAGTTTGGCGAATTCTCGACAAAAAATGCAAGAAAAGCGTCATCCAGTCATACGTCTTCCGGTACATCTGCCAAACGAGCACAGCGTCATGATTCCGGCGGACATGAATGAAGACGGGATAAGGAATGCCATAAGTCGCGTAACAATGCTCATGGATTACTTCGAGTTAAACGTTCGGGACGAATCTGCAAGACAACTCGCATATCCCGATATCCCATCGCATTACGTCTACAAAAAAATAAATGTTGACGGGAGAACCGTTTCCAGATGGGAAAAACGACAGCGTGGACATCATGCAATCGGACGAATGTACTCGGTAAGTCCAGCTCAGACCGAACTGTTTCATCTTCGCTTACTTTTGTTAAAGGTTAAAGGAGCCAAAAGCTTCGAAGATTTGAGGACCGTGGATGGCCAAATTTGTGAGAGTTTTATCGCGACGTGCTTAGCTCTAGGTCTAATCGAAGATGACGACGAGTGGCGAAGAGCAATAGACGAAGCTGCTGTTTGGATGATGCCAGGGCTCCTTCGAAGACTATTCGTTAGAATTCTGGTTCATTGTCAACCGATTCATCCGGAAACATTGTGGGAAGAATTTAAAGACGAACTATCGGAGGATTACGCGAGACGCATTGGCATGCAGCAAGCGCAATGAAAAGCGTATATGCAAATCGCTCGCATGCTCAACAGGGAAGGTTCAAATCTGTCTCGATTCCCATCGATGGAACAGGTAGAAATCTTGGATCAGGACGAGCCTGAGACGTTGCCTGTCGAATTATCGAAATTGGCACGCAACAATATGGAAAGCTCAACAATACTCAAAAGATCTTCGTCGATGCCGTCCTAAATGCGCTCGATAACGACAACGCCGAGCAAACTTGCTTCTATATCGATGGGCCCGGAGGATCCGGCAAGACCTTTACATATACGACACTTTCGAATCTCGTTCGAGGTCGGGGAAAACGCGTCAGTGCAATGGCTTTTACCGGAATCGCAGCGATATTGCTTCCAGAGGGTAAAACGGTACACAAAACGTTCGGACTTCCAGTACCTTTGTACTCTGATTCCACATCGAGCATTAAGGTACAATCAAAACAAAGTGAGTATTTGAAAAACGTCGATCTTTTCATCTGGGACGAAGCACCTATGGCTCCACGTTACGCACTCGAGGTGGCGGACCGAACGTTACGAGACATAATGAACAATAACAAACCTTTTGGTGGGAAAGTTATCGTTCTCGGTGGAGACTTTCGCCAACTCCTTCCAGTCAAGGTGCGAGGCACTCGTAGCGAAACTGTGAATCTGTCAATCAAGTACAGTGCTTTGTGGCAACATTTTTCCAAGTACGCATTGACCGAAAACATGAGAGTTTTACCCGACGAAGTGGAATTCGCGCAATTTTTATTAAACGTTGGCGATGGACTCCTTAACGATCCAGATGACAATCTTCAAATCCCAGCGCGTTGCTTGGCTCCCACAGATCGAGATATAGTTGAAGATACTTGCGGACAATTGGTGAGGGCAAGAAAATTCAAACATGTGGCAAAATGTGCCATACTCTCCGCTCGAAACGTCGACGTCGAAGAAATCAACTCGAGAGTCATGAACTTATTCGATAGTGCTACGGACCGCCTCTACACTAGCGTCGACAGTACAGAAAATTGTGGTGACAACGACCACATCAACGAAACGATCTTGCCCGAGTACTTGAATACACTATCACCTCCAAGTTTACCACCTCATGAACTGCGTCTCCGTAAGTACTGTATCATCATGCTTATCCGAAATTTAAGCATCAACGAAGGTTTGTGCAACGGTACGAGATTGCTGGTTTTGGATTTAGGTAACACGGTTTTGCGATGTGAGATTCTGTCCGGTGATAAAACCGGAGAGATAGTTTTCTTGCATCGCATCACTCTTTATTGTGAAAATGAATATCCCTTCACGTTCAAACGCCGTCAGTTTCCAGTGAAAGTGGCTTTCGCTATGACCATCAATAAGTCGCAGGGACAAACGTTCGAAAGGATTAGTGTTGATCTTCGCAGAGATGTCTTCAATCATGGTCAATTGTATGTGGCTTTCTCTCGTGTGCGCTCTTGGGAATCTCTGAAGGTTTACCTCGGACCGCAGCACGATGGAATTGTAAAGAATTTTGTGTACAAAGAGTTATATCGATAAACAAGCATTTCATTCCAATGACGCAAGGGATGTTATACATTCCAAGTATGAACCGTTACCAAATTTAAAATGTTTTCTCCACTTAACTACGGTTGAAATACTTATTATTATTATTATATTATTTGTTATGTTTGTTATGTGTTGTGTTATTATGTTCAAAAATGTGTTAAAAAATCTAGCCGAATGAAATAATAATACCGAAAATTAGCCATACAATCTGTAAATGAATTTAGTATTTTTTTTTAAAGGAGGGACTACACGCCAGAGGTTCGCTCGCCATCAATTCATGACAGTGAGCCTAAATCTGGCGCAAAACCGGCGAGTCCTATTGGTGGGGGCGTGGGAGGGAGCCCCCATCACATTTTTATAAATGTGTTTAAAACCGCAGATCCAATATTTTTATTACAAACATTAATTGAACAAGAAAAAAAGAAAGTCCAACTAAAAATAAATATTTTTGTAAAAATTCAGTAACTTATTTAACCCTTTTATAATGTTATACCGTACCAAATGACCTATTTAGGGATCCCACCAAATGACCCATTTAGGGATGTCGATCGATCTGAGCGCTGCAGCGCTAACAAATTTCCGCTCGCCCGCGATAGCGCGCGTCATTGTCCCTAGTTGATTTAAAAAGTTTCTAATAATATGCATCATGACCACCTGTGATTATTAAAGCGCACGAATACTGGGTACATGATCTGATGATAAAATATTGTTGCAATTTTCGTATCAAATGGCTACTGTTCTTCTACACAGAACTATTGAAATTGGAGAGTGATGCGGAAGATTTGACGACCTTTTGTAAATGTTAGTTAGATCATTTTTCGGGGGATAATGGGGGTTCAAACCCATGTTAAAAAAAAACTTCGAAAAAAAGATTATGATAACAGAGTCATGGCGTTGTTTATTTTTTTACGTATGTGTTTTTGCGTCTGCAAAAATAAACATCGCCGCGACTCTGTTGTCACAATATTTTTTCGAAGTTGTTAGTGATTAAATATACATTTGACACTGATTGTCACCCGAAAAATGATAAAATAAATGTTAAACGTTTACGTAGATCCGTCAGGACGTCGTTCGATCTAATGGATTCCGGCGGGGGAAAACGGGGGAAAACACACGATCTTAACTGTTGCAACGAATTAGGTTTTATTTTCTCTGAAGGCTCCCAACACACGATCGTAACAAAAACACATACACACGTTAACGCTCTTTAGCAAACCCGCTCCCTTGCTCTCTCGCTCGCCTATCGCTCTCGTATACGAGACTCTGTATGGACGGGCATTCATAAGTTACAATGTCCACGGGTTGTTGCATCTTGTGGATGACGTTGAATTGCTGGGGCCAGTAGATTCGTATTCAGCGTTTCCTTACACGGAAAAAAAGGCTTGGTTGGAATAACAAAAAAAATAGTCGGCTCAACCAATTGTCTTAGTGCTCTCAGCGCCAGATGACAAATTGGTTGGGTCAACTACTTTTACTTGGTTAGTTTTAAAATCGTTCGACCAACCAAGTTCTTAATTGTGCCAACTACTGGTATAAGAGTTGAATTAGCCATTTACTTATTAGTTCGAACTATTTTATTGCTGTTTTAACAATTTACTTGCTTCATAGAGCCGATCGACTTGGTTGATCTAAGAAATAAAATTCTTGTTCTGGGTAGCAAAATTCTTGCGTTCCATTGACTTTTTTTAGACAACCATTTTCATCGTTGGTCCATCTAATAAATTTCGTTAATGCAACCATTTAACTCATTGGTCAATCCGATTGATTTAGTTGATATAACTATTAAATTTCTTGAAATAGCTACGCAACTTAGTCGGGTCTCCACCCGATTTACCTTCGGACGAATACGAATAGGAGATACAAATGTAATTTAGTACTATCGACAACACTATTAGCGTCTAATAATTTTAACAGTAGTTCTCAATGAATTTTTTTTATGTAAAATTTTTTGCATATTTTTGTCGTTGGATAATGGACATTGGTTCTAATTCGTAGTCCTTAGTGATCCTGCAAAAAAAAAGTTCGTTAGCTGACATATGTCGGTAATACAGAGTACGTAATAAATATATTTATCTACGATTTCAATTTTTTAAATAGTGAAATCCAGTTTCGAAAAGGCAAATTAAATAAAGACTCATCGAATTAATTATCTATAATGTACTTTTATTGTAATGTGTGCATTATTTTCACATTTACATCTCTTACATTTAGTTGTTATTATACGATAAATTAATATAATCTTTTGCTCATTAGAAACAATAAGCGTTATTTACGTTACGCTATTTTTTATATCGCATATTTTGTTGTGGCAAACAGTTGACCACTTCCTAGTCGATGGGTAATACAGGGAAACGGAGCAAACAAATCGTCAAGTTCCCGATATACAACCTTATCGGTAATGCTAATTTCCCAAGCATGAAATTTGCTTGCAAACTCAAGAGTTAAACATTCTATGCAACGAACGATCACTTTTTCTTGCTCGTTGCATAGAATTGTATCAATGATACCGAAAACAGGTATGTCTTCAGGATCAAGATTCAATATTATGCAGGTATTAATCTTATATAAAATCCCTTTGGAATTTACCCATGGCACATCGATGCAGTTTTTCGTGAATTCTGATGATGCTACACTTTCAGCACTATCGTAGGCTGTTTCATCAACGATATTACCAGGCCCGATTTCAAATTTGGATACAAGACCTCTTCCGCATATCTGTCTATAGCACAATCGAAAAACCTCCTTCAGAGCGAGCGTGAATGTTATATTACGTCGGGAATACGTTGCATTTGCACTTTGCTTGAAATGCCGATTTTTCGATTCATTTCTTATTGTAGTTAAAGCAATAATTGAACCCGACATTCGCATAATTCTACCGTAGTGAAGCATATTGTGATATTTTACCTTCAACGGATCTTTAAATAATATCTACATAAAGCTTGTGGTGTTCAGTAACAAGTTCAAGTTCAATATGACACTCCGGCTGTATATCTCTTGCGGCAACGATGTCATGTATCTTTCGCGACAACAAAAAAAATGTCCATACTTTGTCTGTCTGAATGTAGTCACCAATTAACAGAGGTAAAATGTAAACGAAGTTTACCATTTCACTCGCTGACATTGTCGGTTTCTTCTCTTTTACTTCTCTGTGTCTAAGAAGGGGGGGTTTATTCGAGATGTTATTAGCAGCGTAATTAAATGTACGCATTCTGTCGTTATTGATTTCAAGGGGTACTTTTTTTCTGCCTCAAAAACATAGTGATGGAGTACATGCGCCACTCCATATTTGAATGCTCCTTCAAGCAAATCGTGCAACGGATCCATGTAAAAATTTTCGTAAATATGAAAATACTTGACTTCGTTCCAAATAGAGCGTTTCTTTACGCCACTTATTTCGTATCCGCTTTCAAGATCAGTCTGATATTCCTTCGGAAATCGTAAGTTCTCAAGTCTTTCAGTATAATCAGCACATGTTTCTTTCCCAGAAAGGCTACACACTCGGCAAAAATGGGCACCTCTAAAACTTTCAACGAGATCGAATGCTCCATTTAGTCCCAAGTTGTCCCCAGTTACCAACCCCAAAGAAAAGTAAATCGTAATACCATGTTCTTGTAGATAATTTAATTCATCTACTAGGATCCGAAAAATACTTTCATTTCCGAAAGTCTTTCGATCCCCTGCATGAAAAAGTAAGACAAGAAATATATTTTCCAGAGTGGATCGAAATTCGGGTGGTAAACACGGTATAGTGCAGTACACGCCTCCTAACTTTTGAATCCCTGCGTGGCTTCCGAGGGGATTATTCACTTCGAAATCGTCATAATATATAAACAATGGGATAACTGTTTTTCCAGAGAAAAAACAATCTACTTTTTTGCGCCAAAGTTCACCTTGAATGAAATTTGACAAGATTCCATGTTCATTTGACAGGAGTTTCATATAATCTAATACGGAAACCAATACCCCTCGAAGGCTAAAAAAGCAGTGTAACGTTTGCCGTAATGGTATAAACTGAGCATAGACCGGACTCGTTTGTTTCGTGATTCTTCCTTCAATGAGCTTATCGTCGACAATGTCACCAACAATATAACTTTTGGGTGAAATGAATCCAGACTCTTTAAGCACTTTCAAACGTCGATATTCCGTGGATAGCAATTCAAAAGGTGCCGTAATAGCATCCAACGCTTGTTTGACTATAGCAATCGTTGCTTCGCTTTCATTCGAGTTTTTCAAAGACGCGCAAAGAACGGGTTTTACTACCGATATCAACCCGTAGTCGAGGGCGGAAACGGAGCTATGAGCTACCACTAGGTGTTTACGGAATGATTTCCAAGATGAAAAATCTCGACTACAATTATTTTCCTTGCACCTAAATACACCATTAGAAAGACTGTCGGGGTGCATGAGATCGTAGTGTACAGATAAGGCACTCACGTATGGGGTCAAAAAATCACATATCGTACAGTGAGGCATTTTGATAACTACTACAAAGCTTAATGAAAGTCGTATAAAAATTGACGAACCTCGGTGAACGCTATGTTTTAAAAAATAGTTTATTAAATGATATCACAAAGTTTGTGTATTTCAAACCAGAAAAAAAGAAAAAGTGCCGAATTATTCTTCAGGCGATAGTTAAGAAATAAAACAAGTAAAACTAGATTATAAAGAAATCGTTTTTGGGTTTAAAATGTAAATCTAAGCGATATAGAATTACAGATAATGTATAAGAATTCTGGCACGACACCGTCCTTCTATGCTCGACCCCCGAGGGGTCTCTCGCCCATCAAGAGCATACGCAACGAGCATCCTATCCACATTCATGCGATGTAGTATGCCCGCCCAGAATCCCCTCAACCTGAGGCGACGCAATTGTCACCTCCCCCGGGCTCCAATAACTGACCTAGTGGCTACCGTATGTCACTTTTCTGGTCTCACGTGTGGTTCGGTGGCCACACGGGGTAAGCCAAAGCGAGGGCCCTCCACTCCTCGTCGGTCTCAACCTCCTGGTTCGTTTCACATATACGGTCTCCTTTTACTACATACACCACGACGGTCTAAGCCCGCTTCCGGCCAAGTCCGGAATCGGGAACCATATTCAGGAATACTCTTGGGAAAGGGCACCCAGAGCATCCTCCAGGATGTAACTTGCCAGAGGTCTATTAACCGGGTCTGCTTTTACGTCCGGTGCGAGCACATGCAGCGAAATCACCATGCGACAAAGCAATAGAGATCTCGAGCCAGATCGCGGTGGACACTCAAGCCCTGCCCGCGGCTCTTGCGAGTCGCTGCGGGACACCAAGTCCATCCTCGTGGCACGCACAAGCAGTTACGAAGGATCGCCCCGTCGACCGTCGTGCGATCTTTGACGTCATGCGGTTCCTATCCCCGCATTGATTGCACACACGATTAGGCCGTGGATTTTTATAGCAAAAATCAAGACGCAGCGGCACGTTCGAATCCGCTACGCCACCAGATAAATCTGGATTTTATGGACGTTCGAGACGTGGCGGCTCTTTCGAGCAGGCCACGCCACCAGATAAATCTGCATTTTATGGACGTTCAAGACGCAACGGCACGTTCGAATCCGTTAAGCGCCACCAGCGACTTGGATTTTGTGCTCGGGGTTCGCGGGGTCGCAAAACCCGATGAAATGAGCAGCAGTGACCGAGCACATGAGTGGTGGTCCACCCCAGCTCGGCACACACCGCCCTATCCACCCCTGCGGTTGATATAGAATTACAGTGTGAAGCTCAACCGCCGCGAATCGTTGGTTACTAATAGATAATAGGGTAATCGATGGGACCAATAGACACCAGCGATCGGCGCGCCAATTGATATCGTTGAATGAGAGATAGCCGTCGTTCATGCAAATCGGAACTTCTTACTAATTCAATTACCTGCGGTATATTGCCGTCCCATTCCGTTTCTATATCATAGACGGCTTGCTGCAGAAGTAGCCACGGGCCGACGCTTTGTTTCGGATAGTCGGCGTGCAACGCATGAAAGCACTTAAAACAGACATCTAGTGCTCGCAGCGGGCTTTCTACCTTGTACAAAATATCATCAACCACGACATAGGAGTCAGTAATCTTTGTCGACTCGATCCGATGACCACCGGCAGAGATTGAACAGTTGTTTTCAATAGGCTCGCTTTTTCTTGCATACGGTAAAGGGCTGGCTTCATATAATCAATAACCTTTAACATATAAAAATTCCGTAAATTACGAGTGGTAAAGTGAATTGTAAACATAAATAAATTTCAAATAAAAGTGAGATATACCTTAACGTGCAAAATGAAACCTTCGACGATTTCAACTTTAGTCGACCGCTTCTTAAACCCACCGCTCACGTTCAAAGTCGTTGAGGTGAAACATCTAATTAGTCGTTGAGGTGAACATCTAATTAGACAACATTATTTTATATGTATTCGAGTTCATACTTGGGATAACTCGGTCGGCGGCGACTTAATGGTACGATATTATCATGTACATACCGGCAACATCATCTGATGGGCTCAAGCTTTGTACTATTCGGGAGAACTGTTCCCATTTGCTTGCAAGTTTCAAATCGCACTGTGGATGCAATTTCAGGAAATCAAGCTCGAGCTGTAAAAGAAATTAAGATGACATTGTTTGTATACCTATTACGTTAAGTTTTGAATCCGTGTTGAAGTACAACGTAATAGAGAAAATGCCTGCAACTTTTTCACGTATGTCACAATATTTACCGATGTATGACTTGAATGGAATTGAAAATATTGTGACATACGTCAAAAGTTTGCAGGCATTGAGCAAGATTGAAAACTTAACAATTGTTTTTTAGATACAATAAGCTATTAGATTATTAGGTAGACTAATCTGATTCTTACCAACGTATATCCAGCATCCAATCGTAGTCCCTTGAATTTTTTTACGTATACCGATATCTTTCCCTGGTCGATTGACGGATTATTCTTCTTTCGACGTTTCTGTGCGGCTGCTATCTCATCTTCTTTTCGCAGACACGAAAGGCGCAAATCAGCTGTTGCTCGCCATTTCACCTCTACGGTAGACCACGGTTCTGATCTTGTACTCAGCCAGATCATATCCTTTTCCAGATCAGCATCGTTGCATCCCACGTCATCTAGGAGTGAATTTAATTTAATTGAAATACTTTCGAGATGAATATAGTTCAAGCAAAAATATAAGGTAATACAGCGGTAGAGCTCTCGTTCCTTCCCTTCGATCCTAATTCCCTCAACTTTTGGAGCAGGGGGCAGGTCCTAGACCGTTTCCCGTTTCCCAGCGGGCAGGGCGCCGATACGAGGTCGTTTCCCGTTCCGCCCCCATAACTAAGCTCGTGGGTCTCGGCACGCGCGGGGCAGGTGTCGGTGTCGCCTGGCCGTTCCCCGTTGCGCCACGGCAGCAGGGTGCTGGACTGGTGTCCGTTGCCCGTTTGCCGCTGATTTTCTACCGAGCTATCTCCTGGTCCCAGGCTTGCTGCCGCTCGTCCGCCGGGTGGCTTTGTTCCCTGCTGGGATCGGGTGGCTCGGGTTTCGAGGAATGAAGGCGTTTCTTTACAAAATAGGCTCCTTTATTCAATACAGTGTTCTACTCCCGGAGCGGGGTCTTCCGCTTCCCGAGCCAGCGGGACGAGTGCCTCGTTGCTGCCTGCGCTCCGCTATATCAAGCGCCTCCGGCTTGACGGTGCTGGTGGTGGTGGTGGGTGGTGAGGCGCGTTCGGCGCTGGTGTCTCTGCGCCGTCGTCTCGCGGACTGTCCCTTCTGCGCGTGCGTGGCGCGCTTGGCGCGTCTTATGAACCGTTGCACGGTCCCCCCTGAATTACGGCGTACCCGGCTCGCCTGGTAAGCCGTGATGCACCATCCCTCAAGCCACAATGGTTCGGTATCGGACTCCTCGTGTTCGGTTTTACTGCCTCCTGGCCACCCAGCTCCCGCCGTTCCAGTCGTGCCCGTGTGGCAGCTCCCAACGAGGGTCTGGGAGGATAGAGGCGATGGCCCGTTCCAGTTCGGACTGGTCTCGCTGCCGTTTAATTTGCTCGAGTTTCCTTTGCCGTTCCCGATGGTGTTTCGGGCTGTCGGTCGTTTGCTCGCTCGTCGAGTTCTCCGTGTGTCCGGTGCCTTGTTTCCCGGGCTCGGGGTTCTGTTTCCTGGTCTTTTGTGCGAGGTTGTTGTTGTTCGCGTCGGTGGTCACCAGGTCCCGGGCGTCTTTCGGTGATTCGTCACATGCTGGTCTCTTCCGGGGATCTCCTCTGGATCTTATCGTGCTGGTTGTCGTGCGTGTCGCGGGGTCTTTCGATGGTCCGTCGCACGTCGTGCCTGCCGGTGTATCTGTTTGTGTTCCCGTTGACCTTGTGTGTACCTTTGGTGTCTGGACCGTCCGTCCTTTCCATTTGATGTTATTTCGGTTTTCGTATAGGTGGTCCTTCTTCCTCGTGGTGCGTAAAGTTCCTCGCCTTTTCTCTCGTACCCAGACGCCGGGCATACCGGTCTCCATCACAAATTCTCTCTTCCCTTCGATCGGGTCGTGAGATGTGCCGGTGCTCACCATCCGTTTCGTTTCCATCGTTCACGTATCAGTTCCCGATTAGTACTGTCCAGTACTGTCGTCCTACGGTGGTTTGTTTGGGTCCTCTTCCTTGTTGTCTCCCCACCTACGTGGGCCTTGCTCCGATGTTATTCGTTGCTTTATTCTACGTCTTCTCGGTCCGGCCTCTCAATGTATTTTCGTAAGCGGCTTGCGTGGTGCATCCCCTTCTCGCGCTCTCCTCCCCTTGTCGCGAGGATATACGTCCCGCCACCGACCTTTTTTTTGATTCGATATGGTCCTTCGAAGATGGCCAGAAACTTCGCCATCCTCCCTTCTGCCGAGTTTGAGGTGTTTAAGGCCTTCACGAGTACCAGCTCGCCCTCCTCGAACGACGTGAGTTTGTGCGTATTATTGAATTTTCCCGCGCGCTTGAGTCCCTTCCTCCGTATTCGCTGCTCGGCGAGTTCGATCCGTTGCGCCTGCGTGTTCTCATCGTTGGTCTCGTGCTGCCCTCTGTCACCCGTGATCCATCCGCGCCACGGCCTCTCGGGCTTAGCCCCAAAATGTAGTTCGGCGGGTGTCATTTCGGTAGTGTCGTGGTGGATTTCGTTGATGCAGTCTGCGATTACGCTCACCCATTGGGTCCAGCTGCGGTGATTCTTGCCTACAAGTGTTCTGAAAAATCGCCCTAGCTCTCTGTTGACCCTTTCGACAAGGTTGCCCTGAGGATGGCGTATCGACGAGAACGTGCCGATAATGCCGTTTTCCTTGAGGGTTTGTTTCCATTTCTTCGAGGTGAATTGCGTTCCGTGGTCGAACTGCATGCGTTCGGGCTTTCCCATCTTGGGGATGTACTGGCCGAGTATCTTCTGGATGGTTTCGTCGGTGTTCGCTTTCCGTAGGGGATAGAGGTTCACGTACTTGGAAAATGCGTCGATGGTCACTAGCAGGTACTGTGCCCCATTTCGCGCCCTTGGTAAGGGCCCCAGGTAATCGATCGACACTAATTCCCCTGGTTTTCTCGGTTGTATGGTCTGCATGGGGGCGAACGCCGTCTGGTTCACGTGTTTGTTCCGCTGGCACGAGTCGCAGGCAGCGATCATTTGCTTGATCCTTCGCCTCATCTTAGGGTGGTGGAACTCCTCCCAGAGCATCAGGAAGATCTTTTCCGGACCGATGTGTGCGTACAGCTCGTGGCATTCCCAGGTCAGTCTTTCCAAAGTTGCTGCTGGCAGGCATGTCCGCCACTCATCGTCTTGTATCTTTTTTTGTAGGACGTCCTGCTGCATCCGGTACTTCTCGCTTGCTCCTGTGGCTGCCGCCTCCATCTTGCTTCGTAGATCTGGATCGTGCCGCTGCCTTTGTCCGAGTTGTTCTATCTCCTGCTGGATATCCTTGGACGGGGGTCGTGCGAGCATGGTGTCGATCGTCGCGTCCGCTGCCGCTCCTCCCTCCGATGAAGTTTCGTATTCGTGCAGGCGGCTTAGCACGTCTGCCGCCACGTTCTTCGACCCTGGGCAGTGTTCTGCTTCGATATTGTAATCCTGTATGGACAGGATCCACCGAGCGATGCGCTGGTTCACGAATCGACACGTTGTCATAAAGGTTATGGCTCTGTGGTCTGTGACCACTTTCACGCGTGCTCCGACGAGGTATGTCCTAAATTGGTCCAGTCCCCATACCACGGCCAGGAGTTCCTTCTCGGTAGTGAAGTACGCTCTTTCTGCTTTGTTGAGTGTTCTGTGTGCGATGTTGATCACGCCGATCTCCCCCTCCGCATCTTTCTGCCCCAGGATGGCGCTGATTGCTTGGTCACTCGCATCCGTTTGTAGGATATACGCTTCCTTGGGGTCCGGGTGTCTGAGGATCGTATCCTTGCAGAACAGTGTTTTTACTTTGATGAAAGCCTTTTCTTTCTCGTCATCCCAGGTCCATTTGGTGCTCTTCTGGAGTAATTCCACCAGCGGCGCTGTTACGTGGGCGTACCTCCGTGCGAACTTGGCGTAAAAGTTCATCAGTCCGAGGAAGCCGCGGAGTTGCTTCAGCCTGGTTGGTCTCGGGAACTCCTTGATTGCGTCGACCTTGTGGGGTTCAGGTTTGAGGCCTTCGGTGGTCAGAATATACCCGAGGAAGGTCACCTCTTGTCGAAAGAACTTTGATTTTTTCAGTCCGATTGTCATTCCGTGATCTCGCAGCCTTCCTAACACTTTGTCTATGTTGTTTAGGTGTTCTTCGTGCGAACGTGAGATGCAGAGAAGATCGTCTACAAAGTTCAGGACCTCATCGCCTAGACCCCTCAGCACTCTGTCTAGGCCTCGGATCAACGCTGCGCTGCTCGTCTTCAGGCCGAACGAGGTTACGTTGTATTCGTAACACCGCCCTTGGTGTAGGAAGGCCGTGTATTTCTTCGACCCTTCCTCCAACGGTATCTGCCAAAAGCTGCTGGTTAGGTCGAAGCTCGACATTACCTGGACGCCTACGCACCTTTGGAAGATTTCTTCCATGTTCTGTGGGCATTCCCGATCTTCCTCCATCACACGGTTGAGTCTTCGGGCGTCGAAGCACAGGCGTACAGACCCGTCCTTTTGTGCTCCACCACCATGGGGTTGGTCCAGGCACTGGCGGATCGTCTGATGATCCCAAGGCCCATCATCCTCTTGATCTCTTGCTCGACTTTGTCCCGGTGTGCCATTGGTACTGGATAGCTGTGTGCCCTGTACGGGATCCGCTCGTTAATGTTTAACCGATGCTCGTACACTGAGATCCTGCCGGGTTGTTTGCTGAAGACGGCCTTGTGGCGCTGGATGATCGCTCGGAGTTTTTCCCGAGTCTCCTCGTCGATCCCCTGGCACTCTCTGAGCGTCATTTCGATTTCCTCGCCAGTGGGCTCGCTGGCGGCCTCTATCACTCCAATCTTGCATGTGCGCTTCTCGTTCGTTGGTGCGCTGACGCCCTGGCCGGCCTCCCGGGAGATCTCTAGACACGTGTCCGGCTCGATCCTGGGTTGCTCTGTCCTGGGCCCATCTCCTACCTCCCCGCCATTACCCTCTCCTCGTATACTTCCTCTGCCTTCATCTCCGATTCTCCTAAGGTGCTGTGATGTGCCGGTGCCTATGCACTGCACACGCCTCCTACCTGTCGCGGTCCTCACCGATATAAATGCTCTCCCCACGTAAACCACGGCGTCCAATTTTCCCAGGGTGTCGGCTCCCTGGATGCAGTCTCTCGTTAGCTTGGGCACGATCAGGAACGCAATGTTGAGGGTCACCGGGGCGTCGGGTTCCATCGTTACCTGGACATAGATTTGCTTTGTAACCTTGACCGTGATGGTCCTCATCGGGAGCATAGGGCATGCCTGTAGGGTTTGTTCGTTCCTCTGGAACCACCTCTCCGCCACGCAGGTAATCTGGCTCCCGGTGTCCACCAATATTTCCGTGTCGAGGTTCTCCACCGTTGCCCGAATGACTGGACATACTGTCGTGAGGTCGCTTGTATCCGTAGGCTCTTCCTTCCACAGCTCCTCCCGGAAGTTTTCATGCCAGAGGCTGTGGATTTTCTTGTCCCCCTTTCTTCTTATACGCCTCCTTTTTCGCGTTGCACTCGTGTCTCCCCTTTCCCTTCCGCCACCTCGGGGCTCCGATGCTCCGCGTGCAACGCTTATTCGTTTCCCTGGTCCGCCGTCTGCGCTACCCCTTCCGAGTGGTTTGGCTCGGGTATTCCTCCTCCCTCCGTCGCCAACGCGTTAACCTGGCGCGGGGTCGCGGGTAGCCCGTGTCCTGGTGTCTGGCCTTGCCGCGGATTCCTGTTGGTGTTGTATGGCCGAGGAGCGTTGTTTCCCCTGGTCGTGGTTTCCTGCGGGGCCGGTCTCCGATTGGTTGGGCCCGTCTGGTCGTGAATCTCCAGAATCTCCAACAGCCTCCGCGTCGTATCCACGCCTTGGCGCAGGACGGCCGTAAGGATGTCTTGCGGGAAATGTCTCGCGAGTTTGCGGACCAGCGACCTTTCATCCGGTCGAGGGTTTAAGTCTCGTGCCGTGGCCAGCAGGCGCGTAGCATACTCTACCCGAGACGTCTTCCCGTCGGGCACGTAGACGTACGTGTTGAGCACCTGCACCACCCGGTCCTGCATTGCCTCGCTCCAGAACTTTTCTGCAAACGCCGTCCGGAACTCCTCCAGCGTTGCGACGCCTTCTTCAGCGACTTGCCACCAGTCACTAGCTGCGTCCGTTAGACACTGTCTTATCGTGAGTTTGACATCGGCGGGGTGGACTTGTACCGCCGTGCAGTATTTCTCCAGGTCCCGCAGAAACTTCATGGGTCTATCCTTCCCTGACCCATCGTATTTCGGCAGCGCGAGTCGGGCTGGGGCGAGAAACGGCGGGGCTACCGGTCTTTCGTTGTTGTCGTCCCCCTGCGTCGGCCGCTGGGGTGCACCCCTCTGATCCGGGTGGTCGAGGCCCGTCCGTCGTAACTCCGCTATTTCCGCTCTGATGTCCGCGAGTTGCCTGTCGACTACGGCCTTGTCTTCGGCCCGGCCTTCTGCGATTAATTCCGCACAGGCCTGCCTCGTTTCGACTCCTAGGCTGGCCAGACGTAGGTCCATTATTTCTCGAATTTGTGCCTTTGCGTCCTCTATGGCTCGCCGTGTCTCCTCCTCTCGCTGCTGCGTCAGTGCCGTCAACGCGTCGATGTTCCTACGGTGCACCTCTGCCGTGCTCCGTCCCGCCGCTATGCTTTTGCGGATGTACGCCATCTCCCGTTCCACCCCCTCAGGTAAAGTGCAAGTCGGGTTGCTGCTACCCCCTTGGGGTTTCTCATGCTCGGTCGTGTATTCGTGTGCCGGTGCTTCGTCTATGCTGTCCTCCTGTGGCGCCTGGCTGTCCTCGAGGTCGATGGTTTTTTCCGGGGACTTTGCCTCCTTGCTGCTCGTACTCGTTGTTTCGTCGTCGCCCGGGTTCGGGTTCACCAGCGTCCGTCGTCTGGTGCCCCCCCCCCCCCGCTCGGGACCATCCCGGTTCTCCTCGTGCTCCTGGGTATCTAGCACGCCTTCGTCGTCTGTCTCGGCCGGGCCTTCCCGGCCTTCCCTATCCTCTTCGGGCGCATCGCTGCGTGTCTTCAGGGTCGTTCCGTTCTTCCTATATGTATTTTTTTTGACTTTTTTTTTCTTTTCTCCGGCTTCGAGCCCCACGTTGGGCGCCAATGCAGCGGTAGAGCTCTCGTTCCTTCCCTTCGATCCTAATTCCCTCAACTTTTGGAGCAGGGGGCAGGTCCTAGACCGTTTCCCGTTTCCCAGCGGGCAGGGCGCCGATACGAGGTCGTTTCCCGTTCCGCCCCCCTAACTAAGCTCGTGGGTCTCGGCACGCGGGGGGCAGGTGTCGGTGTCGCCTGGCCGTTCCCCGTTGCGCCACGGCAGCAGGGTGCTGGACTGGTGTCCGTTGCCCGTTTGCCGCTGATTTTCCACCGAGCTATCTCCTGGTCCCAGGCTTGCTGCCGCTCGTCCGCCGGGTGGCTTTGTTCCCTGCTGGGATCGGGTGGCTCGGGTTTCGAGGAATGAAGGCGTTTCTTTACAAAATAGGCTCCTTTATTCAATACAGTGTTCTACTCCCGGAGCGGGGTCTTCCGCTTCCCGAGCCAGCGGGACGAGTGCCTCGTTGCTGCCTGCGCTCCGCTATATCAAGCGCCTCCGGCTTGACAGTGCTGGTGGTGGTGGAGGGTGGTGGGGCGCGTTCGGCGCTGGTGTCTCTGCGCCGTCGTCTCGCGGACTGTCCCTTCTGCGCGTGCGTGGCGCGCTTGGCGCGTCTTATGAACCGTTGCAGTAAATGTAAGTCCGAAGCAAATAAATCCGAAAAGGTTAATGTAATAAAATTAAAGTGTGATTCAACTCAACATGAGCTATAAAATCCAATAGTTGCACTTATCGAAGATCAAATAAATTCAAAGCTATATGTCATCAAAGCTATATTTATAACTTTTGAAAAATGAGTAATTTACTCACCATCCGACGCGAGATTCGATGCACCCCTTTTATTACGGTTCGAGCTACGAGCGCCGTGTAACCGAAAAAGTTTCGTGAGGTTATTGTAAGTATTATACAATTTCCCTTGTAACATGAGCAAGGCTCCGTACAATAATTTCCGGATTTGCGCACCTCCTTCAGAGGAACGGGCACTCAAACGGAAGGATTCGTGGACTCGAGTGTCTAGGAATTCTGGGTTGGTGTGTCAGAGACGTTTTTTTTAAATATGAAACGATAATAATTTTTATTTATAAAATGACAAGCTCTCATGTGATTACAAGTCTTTCTATTCCTTGAATCGACTTGTTCGATTTATTATCGTTCAATATATTATGTCCATTGATCCAACAACATTCGTGAAAAACGATTATTCTGATGCTCGGATCTTATTTCTCTTTATCTAGAATAATTTAATTTCTTGAAGTCGGAATATTAAGTCGAAAGGATTTATTCGCGTGTGGACCGCACTAGGCATGCGCGGGCAGCTTCTCGGTCGCCGCGAAGTCCAGCTAGCCGCTGTGCTCGGCTGTCTCGTTCTGACGTCACGGCGCGGCCATCGACGGTGAAAGCTCGCTCACCTCGCGATTTGCAATTGGTGTTAATTCGACAATTGGATGTTTTTACCTTGAACTGTTGTTGTAGTCGACTTCAGGGGAAGTGAATTAACCCCTGGATGTGACTTTTTCGGGACCGTGGTGTTTTATTTTTCACCTTGACACTTATGACTTTTCTGTCCAGTCACTTTGGTCACTTTACCAATTCGTTCCGATCGTTGCACCGGTTGACACTTTGTAGATTATTGCTCGCACCAAGTTTCACCTGACCATCTTCAATAACACCAATTGTTTATCAGTCTCGCTCGGCGCAGTTTTTTCTTTACCAGTTATTCTTCACTTCCACAAAAATGTATAAGTCCAATCGGCACTAATTTTTATAAGTTCACTTTGCACTAAATTTTATAAGTGCGAATCGGCATAATTTTCATAAGTCCAAATTGCCACAAAATTTCACAAGTCAAAGTGTCACAAATTTTATAAGTCCTCGGCACGAAAATTTATTAGTTCTTTTTCGGCACGAGTTTCACAAGTCCAAATCGGCACAGAATTTTATAAGTCCGAACGGCACAAATTTTATAAGTCCGAACGGCACAAAATTTATAAGTCCACAGTAGCACAAAATGTATAAGTCCTTTTTGGCACTATTTCACGACTATTTCACTTATTTCACTTTTCACGTTTTACTTTTACTTTTCACTTTTATTCCTTGTCCGCTGGTAAGGTAGATCCGATGAACTGATAATCGACTGTCGAAATCGCCGTCTTTTATACCCCGATTTTGGACTCCCACTCCGTCGGTTCGGCAGATTTCTGGCGGACTCGCGTCTGCGTGCGGTCGCCCGATTATTAATTTTCTGATTGGCTACTCGCGTTGTTCTCCCCTCGCCCTCCAATACCGGGTCGATATTGCTGTGACGATCATCCGGTGTTACCCGCTGAGCTAATGGCGTGCTCGGTTGGTGCCGTGTGCAACGGTAGTGTCGTCATTTCTGTCCAATCAGCGAGGCCGATTTTCCCTCGCTTTCGCCTTTCTTCGACCTTGAGCGTGCTTTCGCCGCAAGCCCGCTCGGCAGCGTCGCGGTGCTTCCGATCTCTCGTCTGCGCTTGCGCTCAGTTCGATATCGATTGAGCCGCCGCTCGATCGTGACAGATGGCGCCACTTATACCTCGCGCTATCTCACTTTATGCCAATAATATCGGGTTTAGCTCGTCGTCGGGCGCTCGCCGATAGCCAAACAGTTACATTGTCCCCCGATTCATCATGAGAGATTACATTTATGGTCTCGAATGATCAATCTCCTCTTTTCTTGATACTTGTTATTGTTTATTTCGTTGTGCTGTCCTTTTCATCGTTGTTATTGTAATTATTTTTGTCTTATTTTTATTTTTCGCACATTTACGTCCATAATTGTCAGTTCTTCGTGTCCCTTCAGTTCGTCACCCTATCACATGCACTTTAATTTTTTTTTCTTTATTCTGTATTTTCTTTATAATTTATCCATTTAATTTTATTTTTATTTTTATTTCCCGCGCACTTGCGTCTATGGTCGTCACATGTTTGCACACGTTTTTTTATTTTTATTTTTATTATTTTTATTTTTTTCTTCTTTCTTCTTCGGTTCCTTTTCGGATCCGCTGGCTTGTAGCTTCGTCGACAAGCCTCGTCTCCTCTCGGCGATTTCAGCCAATCCCACGACGAATTTTTCGAGCGAAGTTATTCTCGAAGCTTCTCCACGCGCTGTCTGGGGCGTCGGATCGATCTTGTTCGTCCCCCAGTTCCCTGGGTACCCTAATGTTCCCTGCCGATTCGGCTTTTCTTCGACCGGTCTTTTGAGTCTCGATGGCCGGTTTCTTCCTATCCCCGTGGTCAATATCGGGCCTTTCGGCATCCCCTCGTGTCGTTGTCTCGGAGGTCATCATCCTGGCCTCGTCGACGTGTTGATCCTCCCGATTTTTGCGGATCTTCTTCTCATCGGGTGCCTCTGCACACCGTTTCCGGACACGTTTCCTTTTTCTCGATCCTTTTTCCGCCGGTTCTTTCACCGGCTCGTTGACGAGTTGGTCTGTCATCTCCAGTTCCCGTAGCATGATTGGTATCGGTGTTTCGGCTACTCTCGAGATGTCTTCGGCGACTGTCTTCAGCCTGTCCTCCTCGACCTTGGTCCCTTTTTTATCTGTGAATTCGTTCCGCTTAATTTCTAGCAAAGTCCGCGGTTTTAGCCGTCCTGATCTCCCTCCAGATGCTCCCACGATTTCGTCTCGTACCGTTACGACGTTCTTCCGTGTATCGACGCATACGCCAAGCCTTTTCATTGCGTTGATACCGAGAAGCAACGATTTTAGCAATCTCGGTACCCTTAACAATATCATGTCTCCTCCGGAATTATAATCGTTCGCCTTCGTCATCACCTGATATTTTCTTCGTCCCGAAACCCCTCCGAACGCTCCAACGAATATTTGTTGACGTCACCGGCAGGGTCGGACATTCTTCAATCACCTCCAGGTTCGGTTGGTGAAATTCTTCCGAGACACATGAAACCTCGCTTCGACTGTCGACTAACGCATCGTGCAACGTCCATTCGAGGCCAATCGGTACCTCGGGGCTCATTGGTCGCGTTTCGTCGTAGGTTATGTTCCATCCTGGCATATCTAGGAGGAAATCTTGGGGACTCTCGAAAATATCATTAAAAATTCTTCGTCTCCTGTTACTTTTTCCGCCTTCGAAATCGCATTTTTCTTCGGCCCCTCTCTTCGCTACGACCCATACATCACACGTCCATGTCTTCGGAATAGCTTCATGCCCGAAAGCATTGACTTCCTTGTTCCCGGCCGTCGTTGGCATCGAAACCGGTACGGGTTCGAGTTGGGGTTGACGATCCTCCCTCCTGCCCTCCTTGGCACCGACCTTCTCCTGGTCCATTTCTTCCTTATCCTCCCCCTTCCTAGGATCCGTCTCTCCACCGTTCATCGTTAACCCTTCCCGTTCTTCCAACGATTTGGCCGTACGGACGGTCGTCAATTTTCTTTCGAAGTTTGTCGCTTCTTTCTTTGACTTTTTCACCTTCTCTCTCTCCTTCTTCTTCTTCTCCTTCCGTTTCTGCCAATATTCTGATTTTCTCCTCCGCCTTTCCACCGCTCTCTTCTCTTCTTCTTCTTTCCTCTCCTCCTGTTTCTTCCTTTCTTCTTCTTGTCTCTGTCTCTCCTCCTGTGTCTTCCTTTCTTCTTCTTTTCTCTTCTCCTCCTGTTTCTTCCTTTCTTCTTCTTGTCTCTGTCTCTCCTCCTGTTTCTTCCTTTCTTCTTCTTGTCTCTGTCTGTCCTCCTGTTTCTTCCTTTCTTCTTCTTGTCTCTGTTTCTCATCCTTGTCTTTATGTCGCAACTTTACATATTCCTCGTAAAAGTTATCGGAACAATCCTCGGCGGAAGGGTTTCTCGCTTCCACGATCTCTTCGACGGCCTTCTTCGTGTCCTCGGTCATTTGCCTCAATAACCTCATTATGTCACCGAGCCCGACTCCCTGTTTTGTTTCGTCGTTACTCGTCCGGTCGTGGACCTTAGTAGGACCGTCCCCCGCCGACGAGGTTGAACTTCCCCGCGCATCTTCGGCAGCGGGCTTGACCCTTAAGCTCTCGACTCGGGGTCGTCCCCCGCAGCACAGCCTCTCTTCTTCCTCCATCAGTACACCTTCTTTTTACTTCGGAGATGGCTTCCGCGTAGGCTCTTTCCTCTGTTCCGGGGCTCGCAGGATAAGTAACAACCTCTTCCTTATGATATCGGCCGGTCAAACGCGATCGGGACCTCAGACACGGGCACAGCCCGCTAAATCCCGTACAACCGACGTCCCCGGAACGAAAGAGGCCGATTGCCCTACATTCGCACGCATGGAGCTGTCACCCTTCCATTCCGCTCCATATACACACATTTTGGACACAGTATGTCCTATTTTCGAGGACATTCATGAGCGCGCGAATATAAAAGCCTTGTCATCTTACAACTGTCTCGGTCTTCCTTGTTTGACAGTGAATTTTCGAAATTTTTATTTAATTATTTTATTTATTTTAACTCTGACACACACAATTCCTTTTTTCTCGAGCCCCACGTTGGGCGCCAAATGTAACAGTAGCTAATGCTTTGTACAATAATTTCCGTATTTGCGCACCTCCTTAAGAGAAACGGGCACTCAAACGGAAGGATTCGGGGATTCGAGCGTCTAGGAATTCTGGGATGGCGTGTCAGAGGCGTTTTTTATAGGGAACGAGAATAATCTTTATTCATAAAATGACAAGCTCTCATGTAATTAAAAGTCTTTCTATTCCTTGAAGCCACTTGTTTGAATTATTACCGCTCAAAATATTACGTTAATTCATAACAACATTCGTGAAAAATGATTATTCTGAGGCTTCAATCTTATCTCTCTTTATCTAGAATAATTTAATTTCTTGAAGTCGGAATATTCGGTCGAAAGGATTTATTCTCGTGTGGACCGCACTACGCATGCGCGGGCAGCTTCTCGGTCGTCGTGAAATCCAGCTGGCCGCTGTACTCGGCAGTCTCGTTGTGACGTCACTGCGCGGCGATCGACGGCGACAGCTCGCTCACCTCGCGATTTGCAATTGGTGTTGATTCGACAATTGGACGTTTTTACCTTATTTCAATGGTATAGGAGCCTTCCGGGGAAGTGAACTGAACCCTGGATGTGCCTTTTTCGGATCCTTGGAGTCGGAAAATGTGTCTGATCCGACCTTGCGGCGTTTTGACCGGTCACTTTGGTCACTTTACCGCTCACTCCAATCGTTGCACCAGTTGCACCGAGGTGAATCCTTTTATTCACCCACCGTCTTATGTCACTTCGGACAGGCACTCTTAGTTTCTAAGTCCAGTTCGACACACACTTCAGCCAATTATTCCGCCTTTCTAAGTTCCGTTCGGCAGGATTTACCCGCTCTTTCTCGGCACAGTTTATATATGTTACAACTCCACAAAATTTATAAGTTCAGAGCAGCCCGATTTTTATAAGTCCAAATCGGTACGAAAATTTATAAGTCCTCAGTGACCAAATTTTTATAAGTCCGTCGTTGGCACGAATTTTATAAGTTCACAGTGACACACGATTTTATAAGTCCAATTTTTGGCACGAATTTTATAAGTTCACAGTGACACACGATTTTATAAGTCCAATTTTTGGCACGAATTTTATAAGTTCACAGTGACACACGATTTTATAAGTCCAATTTTTGGCACGAATTTTATAAGTCCCACTCGGCACAAAATTTTATAAGTCCACGGTAACACCAAATTTATAAGTCCAGAGTAGCACAAAATTTATAAGTCCTTTTTGGCACTGTTTCACTTTAGTCACTTTTAACTCACTTTTACTTTTCACTTTTCACTTTTCATTCACTTTTCACTTTTAGTTCACTTTTCACTTTAGTCCTGGAGAGTTGTCCGCTGGTAAGGTAGATTGTTCACTGATGATCGACTGCCGATTTCAGGCTCTTTTATACCCCGATTCTGGCCTCCCACTCCGTCGGTTTGGCAGATTTCTGGCGGACTCGCGTCTGCGTGCGGCCGCCCGATTATTAATTTTCCTATTCTTGGGAAACATTGTTCTGCCTCTACCCTCCAATCCCGGGTCGGTACAATAGTGACGATCTTCCGGTGTTACCCGCTGAGCTAATGGCGTGCTCGGTTGGTGCCGTGTGCAGATTGGGGTGTCGTCATTTATAGCCAATCGCAGTTACCGATTCTCCCTCGCTTTTGCCCATATTTGTCCTTGAGCAAGCTTTCGCACGCCCGCTCGGCAGCGCCGCTGTGCTTCCAAATCCTCGCCGTTGCTGGTGATTGCGCGTGCGCGTTACTCGACATCGATCGAGCTGCCGCTCGATCCCGTCGGATGGCGCCACTTGTCTCTCAACAGGCTTGTCCGACGGCCGCTCTGTAGTTCTCCGTGCTGACAGCGTCTCCCGGGCTCTCGCGGTGTGACGTCACCGGGGCCACACGGGAGATTTTATTATGTAGGGGAGTTACATTCTCCCCCACATTACTGTTGGGACTCGTCTCGGGTCTAAAAAACCAGACCCAAAAAAAGAGGGACCACGAAAAAAAACTAAACCCAAAAAAGGAGGGACCGCTAAAAAAAAAAAAACCAAACCCAAAAAAGGAGGGACCACAAAAAAAAACCAAACCCAAAAAAGGAGTGACCACAAAAAAAACCAAACCCAAAAAAGGAGGGACCACACAAAAAACCAAACCCAAAAAAGGAGGAACCACAGAAAAGGGGCGGGCAGGCGGGGGGGAGGTGAAGGGGTTAAGAGGGGGTGAAGGTATGAAGGGGCGGGGGGGGGGGGTGAACGGGTTGAGAGGGGTGAATGTATGAAGGGTCGAGGGGGCAGGGGGTGAAGCTATGAAGGGGCGGGGGTGAACGGGTTAAGAGGGTTGAATGTATGACGGGGGAGAGGGGGTGAAGTGGGGGGAGAAGGGGCGGAGGGTCGAGGGGGAGGGGGACTTTTTTTAATTCCCATAATGGAGACGCAAAAAAAAGAACCCAAACTGAAAAAGAAAGAGCGACATAAAAAAAACAAGAGCTAAAAACCAAACCCAAAAAAAGAGGGACCACGAAAAAAAAAAACCCATACCCAAAAAAGGAGGGACAACAAAAAAAAAAACCAAACCCAAAAAAGGAGGGACCACAAAAAAATAAGCCCTAAAAAACCAAACACAAAAAAAGAGGGACCACGAAAAAAAACCCAAACCCAAAAAAGGAGGGACCGCAAAAAAAAACCAAACCCAAAAAAGAAGGGACCACAAAAAAAATAAGCCCTAAAAAACGAAACCCAAAAAAAGAGGGACCACAGAAAAGGGGCGGGGGGTGGGGTGTGAAGGGGTTAAGAGGGGTGAATTTATGAAAGGAGAGAAAACCCAAAGAAAATACTCCCCAAAAAGGTGGCTGCCCCCCGCCCCAAAACGAAATAAAAAGTTAGGAAAAAATTTAGGAATAAACTAAAATACTAAAGCATAAATCAAAAGAGATGAAAGGAGCTGTTTCGAGAACTACAAAACTTACTCGCGCACTAGAAAAATTTCGTAGAAACTTTACGAAAAAAAAAAAATCCGAAAAATTATAAATGACGTCGACATACTTGTTCAAAAAAATTTAACAAATCTTTTTACAATTATATTCTATGAATTGCAAGTTTTTGAGAATCAATCGGTCCATACTCCGTCCACTTAGTATAGTATAGTTCAAAAAAAGCATTCACTCGCAGCTAACAGAGTCTTCAACAGCGGACGCATGACTTTAAACAGAAGAAAATTGTGATATATCGAGTTCTTCGAAGAGAGGAAAAAAAATACTGCTGACATCAAAGAGCATTCATTCACTCGCAGCGAAGAGAGTTTCGCGAACGGTTGACGCGCGACTTTGAAGAAAAGAAAATTCTGAAAAATGTTGAGCTTTACGAAGAAAAAAATGACATTGAAGTATTTCAATTCGTTCAACCATTTTACAGATATTTCTATTATAATATTTCATCGTGAATTGTATGTTTCCAAAAACCGATTGGCCCATACTCCATCCACTTGTATTCTCACGACACTCATTCGAAGCGAACAGTCTCTATCGGTCGACGCGCGGCTTGCATGTTAAGAAAATTCTGCCTGTCGTCCGATCGGTCGACACGCGACGACTTGTAATAAATTTCAAGTTGTACGAAAAAAAAATTCCGTAATATTAAAAGTGACGTTGACATACTTGTTCAACTATTTTACAATTATTTGTATAATCATATTTCATGGATTGTAAGTTTTTGAGAACCGATCGGTCCATACTCCAACCACTTGCAAGCGTAGCGTAACAACACTCACTCGCAGCGAACAGTCTCGATGGGTCGACGCGCGACTTCCAAGAGAATGAAATTCTGGCCATCGTTCGATCGGACGACATGCGTCGCCTGACGGAAAAAAAAAATTCAAAAAGAAAAACATTTTTCAACAAGTATAAATGTTGTTCACATACTCGGACCATCATTTCACAAATATTTTAATAATCATATTCATTGAATTGTAAGTTTTAAGCGACCGATCGGTCCATATCCCATCCATTTGCAAGCGTAGCGTAACAACACTCACTCGCAGCGAACAGTCTCGATGGGTCGACGCGCGACTTCCAAGAGAATGAAATTCTGGCCATCTTTCGATCGGTCGACATCCGAGACATCATGTCTTTATTTTATCTTTTTACTATCTTCTTTTTCTTATTTTATTTCTCGTTTGTTTATTTGTATGTATCTGTCTATCTATATATTTTTCTCTAGTTGTCTATACATGTTGATACTAACTAAATAAAAGGAATGCCTCTTAACTGGACTTTTTCTTTATTTTCCCCGTACATCTGTTTTGTTTTTGTTTTTGTGTTTTTTTTTTTCCTATTGAATTTCCAGGTCCTCGGCTTCGTCGGTGTTTGTTCTCCCAGTTTCCCCTTCGTCGTCGTCTCTCTCTTCTTCCTCGTCCATGTTGTTGTTTTCATCTGGGTTGTCCTGCCCTTGTCCCAGAGCCAGCTGGTGACGTAGTGGAGCTTGAATGCTGTCGCAAAAGCATCCGCCGTCCTCTGCCCAGTCGAACCACATTGGGTTTTGCCCCCATCGGCCTTGTCCCGTGACCAGCAGTCGGTCACGAGGGCCTTCACGCTCGTTTTCCGGGTCCTCCAGGGCAACCCAGACTGCGTCGGCTCCCGAGTCCGCATCCATAACGCACAGGTCCCAGGTCCGGTCTTCTAAATACTCCCGAATGTACCGGATGGTCTCCGGGCTCCATCCTTCCCCTTCTCCCGGGCGTGTGGCGTGTAGCCCACAGGCAAAGGCTTGGAAGGCTATTACCCGGTGTTCTTGGGGAACCGTGTATAGCTGGCCCTTGCCTTGCTGGCAGGGCCAGTGCCCAATCGCCTAACCAGATGGGGATATTGCCATCCTCGTCGCGCTCCCCGTTGACCACCCCTCGGTAGAACTCTTCATTGTGCCGGAAGTAGATGGGCGCTCCGGGGTAAATTCCCTCCTCGCCGATCGGGTTTACTTCCGGGTGCTGAAAGCTCATGTTGGCGTAGTAGTCTAGGAGCCTTGCCCGACTTCCTTCCAAATCCGCTAGATGCACGTAAAATCGCTCCGGGCTTTGCACCGTTATGACGGTTACCGCTGCGTACCGTCCCTCCATATTCTGCGCGGGATAATTCCGGAAGCCGTCCATAGTGTTTCGTTTTCTTTTTCTGTGGGTCCAATTTTTGTCTCTTTTTTTATTTTATTTTATTTTATTTTATTTTATTTTATTTTATTTTATTTTATTTTATTTTATTTTATTTTATTTTATTTTATTTTATTTTATTTTATTTTATTTTATTTTATTTTATTTTATTTTATTTTATTTTATTTTATTTTATTTTATTTTATTTTATTTTATTTTATTTTATTTTATTTTATTTTATTTTATTTTATTTTATTTTATTTTATTTTATTTTATTTTATTTTATTTTATTTTATTTTATTTTCCTCGTATTTTGCTTTGTTTTATTCTCACCTCCTCTCGTTGCTGTTCTTTTTCCCTTTCTTCCTGCTCTTATTTCTTTTTTTCAGTTCGTCTTGTCGTTCACTCACTCTTTTGTCACCTTTTCTCTTGTCTTTCTCCGGGGTACTGTCAGGGCTTGAGAGAAATTTGCCCGATCAGCCGTGAAATTCTAATTCTATGCCCCCTCCTCTTCGCATTGTCGGCGCGAGTCTCGATATACCAGACATAGAGGTTCGGCCTGGTGTATCCCGACCGATTATTGTGATTCGTTCGTCGAGATCACTGTCGTTTCCATGTATAATGCTTTTATTTCTGGAAATCCGTCTGGTCATCTCTATAGGGTAGTCTATCGCGGCGAGCTTCTCGGTTCTTGGAATTAATCCTTTGTTTTGATTTTCGTTGCTCGCCGCGTTGACTCCTTCGCCGTCCGGAATCGCGGTCGAGGGGCACGGTCGTTGGCCGTTCTCAGGCTTGGCATCGCTCCACGCTGTCTCGGTGTATGCACTGTCGTGGGCCGGTGCGCTCCCTTGGATGCTCTGACGCCTTCCGATCTCCGAGCCGTTGATCGGTGCTGATGTCGGCGGTCTCGATTCTTCCCCTTTGTTTATTTTATTTATTTATGGATTTTATTTATTTGAATCATGTTCCTATTCTCTTCCTACTTATTTTCCGAGACTATTCTTAATTATTCTTGTTCTTATTTTATTTATTCTCCTATACTATCCCTACTTATCGTCCTATGCTATCCTTAATTCTGTTTTTAACATATTTTCTTAGCCTACTCTTAACGGTGTCTTAGTCTATTTTTCATTATTTCTTATTCTATCCTTCTTATTTCCCGATTCTACTTTGAATGATTTTTCGATTCTATATGTAACGGCCGCAGCCTAACTATTTCGACTTTAACCTTTCGACTTTAATATTTATTCGAGGGTATCGATACGGAGCGTTTCCGTTCGATTCGCTCTTCAAAGAAGCCCTTAAGGCTATCGAAGCATCCGGACCGCCGTGAGCGTCCACTTATCTAGCTTAGACTAAACATCCTTCGACTCTTTATTCCTTTGTAACAGCGAGCGCGAAGCCCTCAGCTTCACGCCCGCTTCAATCAGTTCAGCTCCGACGACCGACCAGTGCGGTACACTCTCCCAAACAATTAACGCTACGACTAATAAAGTACGTATATAATTTATTCAATCCGGCTTCAAGTTAACATCGATCATCCTAAGACCCAAGCGGCCATCCGTCACATTGGTGTCAGAAGTGCCGGAACCATTCAAACACGTTCACATTAAAAAAATAAAAAAAAATAATAAAATTTAGCTTTTATAAAAAGAATTTTTTGATACTCGCGTTTGAGCCGCAGCTCACGCACCCGGAATCAACAAACGTGCTCGAGCCGTGCTCGCACACAAAAAAAACAGTGAATAACAACAAAACGAAAAGTGACACAGTGAAAAAAAAACGACAGTGAAAAAAAAACTAACAGCGAACGAAACACGGTGATCAACAGGAAAAAAATACAACGAACAGTGACAAACAGTGAAAAGATACAAAAATAGTATAATATACTGAACAGACACTTATTAAATAATATATTCAACATTGACAAAAAAAAAAAACAACAAAAGTTACAAGTGAGAGTGTACGGAGTGAGCGAGCGACGCCGGGTATACCGACCGCCGAAAGTCCTCGCGCAGCGGCAGCCGCCAACGTTACCACCGGCGAGCCGTCATCGATCGCGGCATCGATCCGCCACGGATGTGATCCGCCGCACCGACGTCTCGACGCCCACCGTCATCCACCATCCACCTCCCCCATATATAAATAGAAGGAAGGAAGGAAGAACGACATACGACAGAAAAGCTAAATAAAAAAAAACGACAGCAACAAAAACGAACCACAATGAAAAAAAAAAATTCAACCCGATTAATCGTGCTTGAGCATCGTTTGCAAAACACAATAGTGCGAAACACATCATAGAAAAAAACAAACGCAATTGAAGAATTAACAATCAAGGCAATCAACAACATTCAGCATCAACATTTCTACAGCATTTATCAACGGCCAGAAATTCAATAAAAACCAGAAGGAAGTTTGATAAATCCATAAATCGAACGAAGGAAGGAAGGAAGGGCGACACGACAGGGAAAACCGAAAAAAAAAATCCAACAAAAACCGACCAAAGTTGAATAAAATTATTATTTATCGTCATCGTACAGGTGAGTACCAACCAATTAATTAAATTATTTTTGTTATTATTATTTGACAGTGTGTAACGTATATTGAGCCAATTATTATTGTTGTTACTTATTTTACATTTGTTTTTAATACGTGAATTATGAGCATCCACTCACGAAAACGTATCGCAGCAACCTTGTTACGTACTCGTAGCGCATGTCACGACGTACGTCCACCGTAACTCATGGCGTCATGCGGAACAAGTAAAAAAAAAAATTAAAATCCCTTTTTCTCAAATATACACGTAAAATCCCTTTTTGTCATTTGCTTCACTTCAACACAAAGTAAACGCGCCTCACGTAGATGGCAGCGAATGATTAAGGAGAATAATAATACAACATTTATCGAAATACACAAAAAAAGTATAACCAAAAAAGAAAAAAAATTGTATGGATGCGAATAAAAAAAAAAAATAAAAATAAAGTAATTAAAAAAAAGACAATTTTGAATAAAACTTTGACTAGAGCATTACAAATATTTTTAAACAATATTTACAAATAACAATACATTTTCAAACCTTTTTGAGCATTAACAAAATCTTTTTTTTTCTCTTCCTTTAACTACATTTTGTCTTGTATAACTTCGAATTTTATTTTCATTTTGCCCTTTACCAAAGTATTCTTTTTTTTTGGTGTGAATATTAAATAATGTCAGTTTCGAATTCAATCCAGTCTTTTTTTCACATATTCGATCATATATTTTAGCATAAGAATTTTAAAAAATATATATAAAAAGTCCCCTTTTTCTCCAATACGTCAATTCTCTTTTTGCCTTTCTTTTCACTTCCACATAAAATAAACGTGCGACACATGGCAGCGAATAAAAAATTAATACAAAATTGATAGATATCAGTAAAAAAAAAGTAATAAAAAAAATCTTAATATATAAAATTACATTAAAAAAAAACAAAAAAATAACAATATTTGCGAACAAAATTTAACACACTTTATCCAAATTAATACATTTTTTAAACCTTTTTCTCAATGTTAATAAAACCTTATTTTCATTCAATTAAAATTTGTTTTATATAACTTCGAATTTATTTTCCGTTTTGCGCATTATCAACTTTGGCGAATATTAAACAATTACCGTTTCGATTTCAATTCATTTTTTTTTTCACATGTTAGATAAAACTCTTCAGCATTTACAATAGAAATAGTCTTTATATTTTACAATTTTTACACATTTTTGAAAATTTATCAAACATTTACATAATCATCAGTTATGGCAACCAATAATATTGCGTTTCGCGATGTTTGCAGCGCAATACCATCGTTCGATGGTGAAAATATACCAATTCACAACTTTCTACGCACTTGTAGAAAGGTAGCAGAGATGGTTTCCGAAATTGACCAACTGCGATTTTTAAACATAATTTCTCTAAAACTATTTGGATCGGCTGCAGATATAGCAGATTCGAAAACGCATCTTACACTCGAAGCGCTCCTGAGAGATCTCAGAAATGCCTTCGAAAAACCAGTAGAATTATCCGATTTAGAATTAGAATTGACGTCTAACGTACAAAATTACAACGAATCTGTTAGGGACTACGCAATGCGTACACGAAAAATCATCAAAAGAATCGAAGAGCACCTCAAAGAACTATACACAGATCAAGAAAAACAACAGTACCTGAAAAACAGATTGCAAGAAGTAAACCAAACAGTAATTAAATCCTTTATCCGTGGACTTTGTGACCAAGTTGCAAATTTGCTCTTGTTAAAAAAGTTTCCAACCCTCGACGATGCAATTGACGAGGCATTAAACATCGAAAACGAACTAGTCCGCAGACAAACTATGTACCAAACATCGAAACGCGACCAATCGCAAACCAGGGATAAAAGCTCGGAAACAGCCAAATTTCGATTCACTCAGGCTACCAACAGTAACGGACTTAAATTCTGCGAAGTACATCGGGAAAACCCTACACATTCGACATCGAACTGTTATTCCATACAACAACTACGCGAAAACACGAACACTCGCGCTAACGGTCGTCAATATCAAAGTCACTCACGAGATAACTACCAAAACAATTCGCGTGACAATTACAACAATTCGCGTGACAATCACAACAATTCCCGCAACAACTCGCACGATAATTATAACAATCCACGTGACAATCAGAACGACTCGCGACACGACGATTTGCGAGATCGCAATTATCAAAACGACCGAAAATATCGTGACAACTCGTACAATCGAAACTATCGAGATAGTTCACGCGACCGAAATTATCGAGACAGTTCACGTGACCGAAACTATCGAAACAAATCACGAGATAGCAGGCTCAGCGATTCGCGAAATCGCCAAATATCCGATCAACAGTCGAGCCTCGATATAGCACAGATCGAACAGATTTTTCAACGCCTACTTAAACAAAAAGAAGCAAAGTGCTCCACGAGACTTCGCAACAGAAATCAAGTCTCAACAGTGTACGACGTAAGTGTCGAAAAAACTGAACAAGTTCTCCTTAAACAGACAAAGCAATCACAAGAAGAAACAAACCAATTACCGAAAAAGACAGAATCAAAACAAATAACGGAGAGTGTACCGATAAAAATTGATTTATCCATTGACGACGAAACACCGCAAACTGAAACATCAGAAAAGGAAGCTGAACTCATAAAAATACCTACACGGAAACCGACTAGGCGAATATTAAAAGGAATACGCAGAATCAAACTACAACGGAAACCGATTCAAAAATGTCTAATGGATTCATCCGAAGACGAAGCCGAAGAAATAAAGGAACCACACAAACAACATAGGAAACGAGATGACACTGAAACAAAATATAACTATACAGACATAGACGATAGTACAACGGAAGAAGAGCAGGACAACGAGAGCCCAATGAGGCCGCAAAAAACAACGAGCCCAACGAGGCCACAAAAAATAAAAAGCCCAACGAGGCAACAAAAAGCAGAAAGCCCAACGAGGCCAGATAAAACAGAAAGCTTATCGCAGCTAAACAAAAACGAGTTTCGCGAAAAAGTCAGCCCTGACGGGGCAACCGGCTACTTATACGGTGACAAAAGCGAAAAAAACAATGGAACTCAAAACAAAAACGACAACTCTAAGGCACGGAATATTGAAAACGAGACGGAAGACGAGACAGAATCCGAGAATGAAAATTCCAACAGACAAGGATTCAAACCGTTACCGACGAACATCGGAGAATCGTCTGGTGACGAAAATTGTGGTAAACCACCCGTAAAACCAACTTTCAGATCGCCTCCAACAATTGCACAGGAAAAGGATGACCCTCCGAAAGCCGCACAAATACTAGTGCAACTTGATAACTCACTGCCAATTCGCGACGAAAAAATACCAAATTCGGAAAACTCAGTACAACCATCAATACAACTGAATCCCGAACTGTCACGAGAACATAAGGATGCCGCGAAACTCGAAAATCAATCAGTAAATACCGACATAGCAAATGAACTATCACCACCAATGACACTGGATTCGCGACAATTTGATCCACCTTGGCATCAAGAAACAAGCGCATCGGAGAAAAATAAACACAGCATACCACAGGAAGTACCACCGAAATTCCGATCACCACCGATTCCTAGAAACGTTTCAGAACTCGGAAGTTTACCATCGCCTTTCAGCTGTATTGAATGCGCAACGAAATCCAAAATGGATGCTCCATCACCCGTGCATTCCAATATTGGACTACCATCGATAAACGCTGAACGAACAAATGATTCTGAACAACATCCTGCACAAACACCAGTGCAACCGAACTTCAGGTCACCACCAATACTTCATTGTGACGTAAAAATTGATAGACCGAAAGCTAACAATTATCAACCAATGATACTAATATCGCGCAACAAAGTGTTACCAGAAACGATCAGCAATCTTCTATCGAATCTAACATCAAATCGCAGAATATCGCCTGGATGCGCATAATATGCATTATTGGCCTTAAACAAACATACCGATCATTGACAAAAAAAAACAAATATAGGAAAATATTCATTAGCGATTAACCTAAAACTAAATATAAGGTAAATTAATTCCTACACTTAAATACAACTAACACTATCCACACTAAAAAAAAAAAAATTCAAAAAAAAACCTAATAAAACAGATACACAGAAAATTGAAAAGTCAGAATGTAGACAAAAACCAAGCCACCAAGATACATAATAGAACCAAATGAACCGCAAATTCTTTTTCGGACAACCAGACAATTTGACAAACTACAGTAATAGGGTTATACTTCTCACAAACAAATCACAACTAAACAAATACACACAAAACCCATATAGTTATTCACACGTACATTTAAGCTACATTTACTTCGATACAAGCGCGCATCCATCAATATATTTGATTATTAAATTTACTTCGTAAATAGAAACATGAGAAAAACGGAAACAAATAAAACAAAAACAAAATTGAGACAATGACAATCTAACAAAAAAAAAACAGATGTTTATATACATTGTCTGAGACATGCTCTGCGACACACGTATTTTAATGCAACAAAGAAAAAACGAAAGTCAGCAACTTTATATTTATAACAAAAAAAATCGTATGGGAACAATCATATCCCAATATCAATCAATATCAATGTCAATTTGATTTATTTCATTTTTTTTTCTTCTTTCGCAACGAAATTATTGTGTACCCTTTTGGCCAATATATATTTGCTATGTTTTTTTTTCATACTATAAATACTCGTGTTAATCATTTTACCTATTCCAGAAACAATTTCCATCTTTTACCACCAAACCACTTCCAAATAACATACCTAACCCACTAACCACCACTAATCAGAACTTAGAATGTTACAGGCATTACAACCATCAAAATTCCAAATTATAACCGAAATACCAGGGAAAAGAAGGAACATTGGAATACAAAGAATATCAGGAAACGGAAAATCTACCAAATACGGACAATTTTACCAAAAACGGAATAAATATTTTGGAAAATCGAACATGGAACTTCACCAACCGAACGAAACAGGATAACATTTTAATTTTTCTTAACCATTTTTAACACCAAATTTGAACCCATCCAATTTAACCAAACCATTCCCACTAACATGAACAACTAAAAATTTTACTGAGTTACAGATATCAAGAACCACCAGCTATTTAAAAAAAAAAAAACAACAGGAGTGTACCGCAAATCAACTTCAAAACCAAGGGATTTCAATCATCCAAACCAACATGGACAACAACTAGGAGTTTTACTTAATCAACAATCAACAATCAACAATCAACAATCAACAATCAACAATCAACAATCAACAATCAACAATCAACAATCATCAATCAAATAACAACACAATTTACACAAAATGAAAATATCTTAGAAAATCAAATAACTTTTTAATTATATCGAGTCACACTTAACAAATCATGTCAAATGTAAAATCCGTAATATCCGATGCGGGGCATCGTTTCCTCCCAGAGGGGGAGTGTAACGGCCGCAGCCTAACTATTTCGACTTTAACCTTTCGACTTTAATATTTATTCGAGGGTATCGATACGGAGCGTTTCCGTTCGATTCGCTCTTCAAAGAAGCCCTTAAGGCTATCGAAGCATCCGGACCGCCGTGAGCGTCCACTTATCTAGCTTAGACTAAACATCCTTCGACTCTTTATTCCTTTGTAACAGCGAGCGCGAAGCCCTCAGCTTCACGCCCGCTTCAATCAGTTCAGCTCCGACGACCGACCAGTGCGGTACACTCTCCCAAACAATTAACGCTACGACTAATAAAGTACGTATATCATTTATTCAATCCGGTTTCAAGTTAACATCGATCATCCTAAGACCCAAGCGGCCATCCGTCACATATACTTCATTCTTCTCTTCTACTATCGTTTATTATTCCTTAATATTTTCTTTATTTTTATTTTTATTTTTATCTTTGTTAATTTTTTTTATCTTCCTACTATTACTATTTTTTTTATCATTAATCCTTATTTCTAAACTTCTCTTTTTCTTAATCTATTTCTTAGTCTACGTTACTCTATCCTTAACTCTTTCCGACCTATTCTTAATTCTATCTTATTCTATTCTTCGTTCTTTTCTTAATTCTATCTTATTCTCTTCGCAACTATTCTTTATTTGATTCTACCCTATCCCCAATTATTTTCCTATACTTACTTCTATCTATTTTTCCTAATTCCTTAATTCTATCTTATTCTATTCGTGACTATTCCTTATTTGATTCTACCTTATCCCTAATTATTTTCCTATCCTATTCTTACTTCCTTCTTATTATATTTTTCATTTTATCTTCGTCTATTCTTAATTCTTTCTATTCTATTCTTAATTATGTCTTAATCTATCTTTCTTATTTTCCTATTCTACTTTTAATGTTTTTGATTCTTTCCTTCATCTTTCCTTAGTTGATTCGTAATTATTTTTATTCTACTCTTAATCATTCTTAATTAAGAGGGGAAGATGATTCTTTCTTATTCTATTCTTATTTATTCTGGTTTTCCTATTCTTAATTATTTCTTACTCTATTTTTCTTAATTCTAACTTGTACTCTTTATTAATTCCATTCCTAATTCTATCTTATTCTATTCTTAAATCTAACTTGTAAACTTAATTCTTATTCCTACCTAACCCTTTCTGTTTCTTACTCTCTTTCTTCTCCTTATTGATTATGTTTCGTTTGATTTTTCTTTTATCTTTATTAACATTATTTTTCTCCTATTACCTTTTCTATGTTTCTCTTCACCTAGTTCTCGGGCTACTCGGAGTCCGCTGCCTTATCGGTTATCTTCGCACTCGCCTTTTGATGATAGCGTTTCATCAGCCTCGAGTGGAATCTTCCGCGCAGTTTCTTTGTCACCGGGTCCTCGATAATATATGTTGCGAGTCCCACGTACCTTCCGATTGGATATGGTCCTTCGTAAAGAGGCATGAACTTAGCGGCGACTTGATCATTTTGATTCGACACGTTCAATGCCTTAACGAGAACCAAATCGCCTTCCTTGTAGGTGGTCATACGGTGGCACTCGTCGAATTTTTCGGCTCTTCTCCTGCCTTTCCGTAGTATCCGCTCCTGGGTTAGCTCGAGCTTTCTCGCGTAGTCGACCATTTCCTCGGCTTTTTCACTCAGCGCCGGTACCCAATTTTTCCACGGACGATGCGGTGGTTTCTTCATCTACAGTTCCCTCGGCGTGTATTCAGTGGTATCATGTGGCGAGTCGTTGATACAGTCTTGTATAATCGCCACCCATCTTGCCCATGCCGTATGTCGGTCGGTTAGGAAGGTGCGGAAAAATCATCCGAGCTCTCGATTTAATCGACGAAAACACTCCTTGTATCTCTTCGTCCTCCAACCATTCCTTCCATGCCTTTGCCGTAAACTGCGTTCCGTGATCGAATTGAATTCTCTTTGGCTTGCCGTACTTCGGAATATAGTCCATGCTGAGCTTCTTGATAACCGTTTTGGTGTTCGCTTTTCTCATCGGATACAAGGTGACGAACTTCGTAAACGCGTCCAGCGTTACTAAAATGTGGCGCACTCCCCCAGTTGACATCGGTAGTGGACCGTAAAAATCGATGGAGAGTAAATCTCCTGGCCCTTCGGGTACTATAGTTTGCATATTCGCATAACTATTTTGCACCGCACATTTTGTTCGCTGGCACGTGTCACATGTGGCGAGCTGGTGCCTGATGCTTTTCGCAAACCGAGGATGGGCGAAATCCTCGTTTAACATCTGAAATACCTTTGTGGCACCGACATGGCCGTACATGACATGGCATTCCTCGACCAGGATTTCCTTTATTTCCTCCGGCAACGCCACCTTCCATTGTCCAGTTTTCGCGGCTCTCTGCAGAACCCCTTCGCTGATCCTGTAGTTTTTCGGATGATTCTCCGTGTCTTTCTCATCCTCTAACAGAGTAATAATGGCGTTTAAATCTTCTTGATTTCTCTGTAGACTTCCTATCATCCTCATCTTTTGCGATAGGGACTTTGAAGGTTTTTGCGCGAGAGCTGCGATTATAATTTTCCCGGGCGGTGTTCCATCGGGCTCGTACGTATGGTCCCGAAGTCGACTTAGCGTATCGGCGACTTGATTAGATTTTCCCGGCCGATGTTCCACCGTTAAGTCATATCCTTGCAACAAGAGCGCCCATCTCAGTAGCCTGTTACTCGTGAATCGGCACGTTTTCAGAAACACCAGCGCTTTATGGTCGGTGATTATCGTTATCTTTTCTCCCTTAAGATAACTTTGGAATTTTTGAAGAGCCCACACGATCGCGAGTAATTCCTTTTCCGACGTGGTGTAACCAACTTCTGCCCCCTTGAGTGTTCGACTTGCAAATGAAATCACTCCGACTTCACCATCTTTGTCGGTTTGTGACAATGTCGCGCCCAGCGCGTAGTCACTCGCGTCCGTCGTCAAGGTATACGGCTTCGTTACATCGGGATGTTCGAGGACCACCGACTCGCAAAACAGCTGTTTCAGTCTTCCGAATGACTCTTCGTGGATATCTGTCAATTTCCAACTCGTTCCCTTTTTCAACAGCTCCAATAAGGGGACAGTTTCTTCAGCGTGTTTACTTGTGAATTTCGTATAGAAATTTACTAGTCCGAGAAAGCCCCTCAGCTGTTTTATGTTTCGTGGACGGGGAAATTCTTTAATCGACTTCACCTTGTCGGGCTGCGGCCGAATCCCTTTTGTTGTTACGACGTGTCCGAGAAAGTTCACTTCATTTCTGAAGAAATTCGATTTTTCCATTTTTAGAGTCATTCCATGTTCGCGGATTCTCGAAACTAATTGTCGGAGATGTTGCAGGTGTTGTCGAGTGTCTGCCGACACCACCAGCAGATCGTCCACAAAATTTACTATAAAATCTCCGGTGTTTCTAAGGACGATGTCCAGTCGTCGAACAAGTGCCGCGGTACTCGTTTTTAGACCGAACGGCGTAACCTTGAATTCATAACATTTATTTTCGTGTCGAAATGCCGTGTATTTACGTGAATCCGGATGCAATGGAATCTGCCAGAAACTACTGATCAGATCCAAGGTCGACATGACCTTGGCGCCTCCGCATTTCTGGAAAATCTCTTCAGTTGGTAGTGCTTAGTCATAATCTCCTTCGAGGTGCTCATTCAGTAGCCGTGCATCGAGACACAACCTGACGTCCCCGTTAGTTTTTATAACGGTCACCAAAGGGTTAATATAGGTACTGAGACGTCACTCAAGGTCTGCTCCCCTCCAAAACCCTTTTGGAGCACCGTGGAGAGTCGGAGCAGCGACGATAGTCGCGAGGAACCGAGCGCATCGGTAAGGTAGAGCGCACGAGAGACCGGCTGATACCCAAGGAGTCGACAGCCGGGAGCAGCCTATCTTACCCCGAGACCCAGCGCGCATTTGGAGCACGCGCCTAGCACACAGCGATTGCGTCAGCCTCGCGGGAGACAAGGGAAAAGAAAGGCTGCTGACGTCACATTGACGTCACACGAGACGGAAGGGGACTGGAATTCGTGCCGTGCGCACCCGGCGCTCCGATATAAAAGGGGGCCCGGACGCATGGATGAGCACTCTTAGCTGGGCAGTACCTCCGTGCACAACTAAGATTCCTTGCCAAACGCCAGCAACGGTAACTTCTCCTGGTGACGGGAGTAACCACCATTGTCTGGGTTACCCAATCTCCTTAAAGGCAGCGACAGCACTTTCCCTGGTGACGGGGAAAACCGCTCTCGTCTGACTCCCACTATACCCAAAAAGGCAGCGCCGGCGACCTTCCCTGGTGACGGGGATAACTGCTTTCGTCTGCGCATTCAATCCTTTCTATCCGTGATAATTTTTTTTTCTCAAATAATTTATGAATGCGATTGGGGCAAAGAGCCACCAGAGATTTATTATAATTGAAATGAGATTAAACAAAGTTGTATTTGAATAAAACAAAACAATTGAAATTGACATTTAGCATCAATATTCGAATTTTTATTCCACAGCACCTGCCCTCACACAAACAAAAGTGAGCAGAGCCACTCACATAACGACGCTTTTGGAGCAAAGCGTGTAAGCCTCCAAAAGTGATACGTTACAGTACTTGTTGACCTTTGAATAACCCCTGTAGCGAGCATTTTATTAATTTCGTCCGTTACCTTTCTTCTGTACGCCATTGGAACCGGGTAAGAGCACGATACGAAGGGCTTTTCATCCTTCAGGACGAGCCGATGTTCGTATGCTTGCATCCGCCCAGGTCGTTTCCGAAATATGTCTCGATATTCATAGCCTAATTCTTTGAAGTCTCG
>OU824210.1:14694977-14798201 GCA_917499995.1 Ichneumon xanthorius
TGGCGGTGTCATCGGGTAATATGGAGGCGGTATTGAAAAATTCGGAGTCGCCGCCGCGATCGGTGGTCCGTGCCACGTATTTGCAATTTGAGGCGGCCCCTGTGGTGGACCGACGGTGGCGTTCGCCCACTGGCCCTGTTGGCCACCTCGCTGCTGCCAAGGGCGCGGTCCTCCCCCATTTCCCCGACCGTTTACTCGGTGTGGAATGTACCCGTTGAGGCCTTGCCGGTCATTTCCGCGACTCGCGTTGACCGTTCCGCCGAGGTCGTTACTCTCCAACAGTTCGATCAGCTCGCTTACCTTGTTAATATTTCGCACGAGAATCGCCGTTCTTAAGTTCTCGTCAAAATGTTTTGCAAGGCGTCGGATCGCCTCTCTATCTTCGATCCGCTCGCTTAGATCCGCCGAACATTCCCAATTACTCGGGTCGCATATTCAGCCTTTGTGAGGCGCTGTCCATCGACGAAATATGTTCCGTATTCGAGGTGCCGCTTCACCTTATCCTGTAATTCGCGAACCCAGTATCGTGCTCGAAAAGCTTCCTCGAACTGCGCGATGTTTTCTACCTCTGGTGCGACCAGGTGCCACCAATCACGTGCTGTTTCCACCATTGCTTCGCCCATCATACATCGAAATTCCGCGCCCTCGGGCTCTATAGCGCTGAAATGGTTCTTTAGCGTTTTTAAATATTGCATTGGACGTTCAACTCCATCGCCCTTGAATGTGGGAAGTCTTTTCGATGCCACATATGCTTTGCTGGCGTTTAACCCTCCGATCATCGTCGTACTGAGCGCCGATTGCGATGCGGTTCGGTTCGCCATCGCCGCGTACTCCCGGATCCGTTTCGCGTTTTCCTCTGCAGTCTGGAGGGCCCTTGTTGATGCTTTCGTGACGCCCTCGAGTCGATCGATCAATTTAACGACCGTGACGTCGTGTGCCGCCAATTGCTCCCGAACGTGTATATTTATCGGCTGCTGCTCTTCGCGGATCGTTTCTCGCATCGTCGCGATTTTGTGATCCGTTTCCGCTTCGCTCTCACTTACCGCTCTCGAGAGCGCCATCAGCATCATTTGTTTCGCCTCCCTAGTTCGTTTGATACACGCCGACTCCAGGTTTACCTGGGTGCTGGGTATTTTTTCGAACTCCTTTTGGTGGTCGGTCTTCATCTGCAATATCGCCTGCAGAATCGCCCTGTTGCTGTCATCACCGACTTCCCCTGTGTTCTGGCGCTCCTTGGACTTTTCTTTCTCGCATCTGGTTATCCGCGCGTTCTCATCGTTCGCTGGAGGGATGATCGATAAACGATTCATTTCCCTCTGTTGCCGGATATTTCCCCTGCCAATCAGCTCATCCGCTGTCGTGGATTCCCAGTCGAGAGAGCGATTCGTGTGATCCATATCCACCGTGCTGTCTCTTTGCGAGTCCTCTGTGTTGTTCGGAGTCTCGTCATCCAGAACGACCTCCGAGATTCGCTCTTGCACGTCGTCGGCCGCCTGCTGTACTCTCAGCTTATCCAGGCGTTCTCGCTCCCGCCTGTGGACCTCTTCTTCACTTTCCATAAGCTCGAGCTCGCGTCTCTCTTTATTTTTAATTTAATTTAATTTAATTTATGACTTCTATTTTATTTTATCGCTGCTCTCACACAGCCAATTCTTTTTGCTCGAGCCCCACGTTGGGCGCCAAATGTTACATGAGCAAGGCTCCGTACAATAATTTCCGGATTTGTGCACCTCCTTCAGAGGAACGGGCACTCAAACGGAAGGATTCGTGGACTCGGGTGTCTAGGAATTCTGGGTTGGTGTGTCAGAGACGTTTTTTTTTTATATATGAAACGATAATAATTTTTATTTATAAAATGACAAGCTCTCATGTGATTACAAGTCTTTCTATTCCTTGAATCGACTTATTCGATTTATTATCGTTCAATATATTATGTCCATTGATAACAACATTCGTGAAAAACGATTATTCTGATGCTCGGATCTTATTTCTCTTTATCTAGAATAATTTAATTTCTTGAAGTCGGAATATTAAGTCGAAAGGATTTATTCGCGTGTGGACCGCACTACGCATGCGCGGGCAGCTTCTCGGTCGTCGCGAAGTCCAGCTGGCCGCTATGCTCGGCTGTCACGTTCTAACGTCGCGGCGCGGCGATCGACGGTGAAAGCTCGCTCACCTCGCGATTTGCAATTGGTGTTAATTCGACAATTGGATGTTTTTACCTTGAACTGTTGTTGTAGTCGACTTCAGGGGAAGTGAATTAACCCCTGGATGTGACTTTTTCGGGACCGTGGTGTTTTATTTTTCACCTTGACACTTATGACTTTTCTGTCCAGTCACTTTGGTTACTTTACCAATTCGTTCCGATCGTTGCACCGGTTGACACTTTGTAGATTATTGCTCGCACCAATTTTCACCTGACAATCGTTTATCAGTCTCGCTCGGCGCAGTTTTTTCTTTACCAGTTATTCTTCACTTCCACAAAAATGTATGAGTCCAATCGGCACTAATTTTTATAAGTTCACTTTGCACTAGATTTTATAAGTGCGAATCGACATAATTTTCATAAGTCCAAATTGCCACAAAATTTCACAAGTCAAAGTGTCACAAATTTTATAAGTCCTCGGCACGAAAATTTATAAGTTCTTTTTCGGCACGAGTTTCACAAGTCCAAATCGGCACAGAATTTTATAAGTTCACAGTGACACACGATTTTTTAAGTCCAATTTTTGGCACGAATTTTATAAGTTCACAGTGACACACGATTTTATAAGTCCAATTTTTAGCACCAATTTTATAAGTCCCTCTCGGCACAAAATTTTATAAGTTCACGGTAACACCAAATTTATAAGTCCAGAGTGACACAAAATTTATAAGTCCAATGTTGGCACGAATTTTACAAGTCCAATTCGGCACAAAATTTTATAAGTCCACAGTAGCACAAAATGTATAAGTCCTTTTTGGCACTGTTTCACGACTATTTCACTTATTTCACTTTTCACGTTTCACTTTTACTTTTCACTTTTATTCCTTGAGAGTTGTCCGCTGGTAAGGTAGATCCGATGAACTGATAATCGACTGTCGAAATCGTCGTCTTTTATACCCCGATTCTGGCCTCCCACTCCGTCGGTTTGGCAGATTTCTGGCGGACTCGCGTCTGCGTGCGGCCGCCCGATTATTAATTTTCCTATTGGTGGGAAACATTGTTCTGCCTCTACCCTCCAATCCCGGGTCGGTACAATAGTGACGATCTTCCGGTGTTACCCGCTGAGCTAATGGCGTGCTCGGTTGGTGCCGTGTGCAGATTGGGGTGTCGTCATTTATAGCCAATCGCAGTTACCGATTCTCCCTCGCTTTTGCCCATATTTGTCCTTGAGCGAGCTTTCGTACGCCCGCTCGGCAGCGCCGCTGTGCTTCCGAATCCTCGCCGTTGCTGGTGATTGCGCGTGCGCGTTACTCGACATTGATCGAGCTGCCGCTCGATCCCGTCGGATGGCGCCACTTGTCTCTCAACAGGCTTGTCCGACGGCCGCTCTGTAGTTCTCCGTGCTGACAGCGTCTCCCGGGCTCTCGCGGTGTGACGTCACCGGGGCCACACGGGAGATTTTATTATGTAGGGGAGTTACACCCTTTTGGAGCGACAGCCACGCCCTTGATTACCCGTCGCGGAATGAAGTATGTACGCTGAAAAAGATTGCAAAATAATCAAGTATGTCATTCTCATAAATAGTAAAGTTTCATGGGATGATAAATTTTATACATACAGGGTCCTCCTTCGTGAAAATCTGACAGATTTCTACCGCCAGCTAAGAAAACCGTTCTGGTCTGAGTCAGAATTTGAAATTGCGGTGACATTAGTGCAATTTGTTCCAAACTTGGAATTAGGTGTAATTAATGCATGACTAACTACTTTCGCTTTTAAATAATCATACTTTTTCTCAGGGTCCCCGTGTAATTGATCCTTAATAATCAATTTGCACAGATGCTGTCGATCATCTGCCGCTAGTGATCCCGAGTCGTGAGTGTCTAGAAGAGTCGCAATTTCGACGTCACGTTTGCATAAATCAGAGATGGACTGAAATCAATTATATTATTAATTGTACAATAACGTCGACACGTTTGTAATACGAAGAATACTTACATTTTTGATATCACGGTTAGAATTGTTTGGCGCAGAGTGCTGTACAATCTCCTGCACGGCGGTTTCTGGTTCGATCGTTTGCTCTCGATCGTACGATTGCTCTGTGTCGATCTGAGCAACGTCTTTTGATACTGATTGATTTCCAATCGATGTCGAGGGTTCCGTGTCGAATTCGATGGGTATGTGAGCAAATTGATCGAGTGATTGAAGGGTTTTTCCGTTCGCAGTGTCCAGCGACTCGACAATTATATTAGTTTGAGTACCCGTCTTATTCTCAGCCAGAATAACGTACTGAAATTAACAGCTTTCTTTATAGACAAGATTAGATGTTTAAAAAAATCAAATTTTTTTCACAATTAATCCAACCTATTTAAAATACGGAACTGGGATAGGGCAGACAAAACACACAAAACAGAAGGATATTAAAACGTGCAGGATAATTACGCCCATAACCATCGAACGTGCATATGAAAATTATATTGCATGATACCGAGGATTTTACGAGTAATTGCCACTGTTGTAGTTTTTTCCAAAATAAAACTCTCGGACCCACTGTAGGAACTAATCCATTTAACATGTCGTACTCGAACTCCTTTAATGCATCAACACTAATTTCTTCGTCTGCCACAAACAATACAAGCACAATTCATTATTTCGTCGTGACAGTCAATAATTTGTGATACATGTTTACTTTATTTTATCTGGACATAGTTTTTGGAATCGTTCTTGAAATATTGTATATATAGCATTATGAATGCTTCCGTTATGAATTCAATTATCCAGTACCCGTATTGCAGTCGTTAAATCAACTTCCAATGCAACGAAAGTTTGCTTTTCGAATCAAGATCTGCTGATAGGACGGTTATTATTTCAAATTCTTCAGTGCAGGAGGTAAAGTCTAGAATGCAATTAGTGTAAACATGTATAAGTTTGAAAGAGTATTCCTTGTTTTCTCGAATGACCACAAACATTTTATATAACCAAATAGCTATTGTGCATGTTAAACAGCGAATTGTGGAAATCTTGACAGAATAACAGAAATTTGAATATGATTCGACGAAATGGAAAGTTTAAGGAGATTTCAGTAGTGAGCTCTAAAATCAATCTATTAAGAATTTAATTCGTGCTATATTGTGAGTTCTTGCTTTCGGAAAATCAATATTCGTTTCAATATATTAGCCAAGCACGCTGCATACAAGCTTAGGAATAACACGATACCTATAAGAATAACAGCTAAGTAAAAATGTTAATCTTGCGCTCCCTCCTTGTACGCACTTTGGGATACAATAATATAAACCGCAATGAACACTACTAACTGATAACCACATTGAGAATGTACGTATATGAAAAAAACGAGTCGATTTACACGTATATTGAAAATGTTAAAGTTCGAAGTTTCAATGCCATCACAATTTCAGTACTTTGCGAGACGCCAGGAATATGGAAAAAAATGAACTATATTATAGGTGGAAACAAAATTAATTTTGGATAATAATCATGCCAACAAATTATAAAAAAGTAATTTTTACAAAATCAGGAAATAGAATTCAGATATTTTTTAATCTGTAAGAATTTTTTTAGAATTTTCTTACTATATCAAATATTGCGATTTTTTTTTGTTGAAAATGTAGGTGAAGCCATGAATTTTGGGTATATTTTGTAGCAAGATTCCATATTATACTTAAACAGTATGCGCGTAATTGTAAGAAAAGCTTCGTAGCAGTTGTCTTTGAAAAAAATCGAAAATGGAGATTTAATAGAAATCGTATATTTTGAAGCAATATGTAATCAGAAAAATCTACGAATTTATTTCATATACAAAAAAAGTTCCTGATTATTTTTTGAACTATTTCTTAATAATAGCTGGTTAATTATTTTTACCGATATTATTTTTTGCCACAATTAAAATTCCTAACATCGTCGTACAACAGGCATTATCAAATGAGTACATTTCAAGGAGAACGGCAAAGGTTAGCTAGCTAGTTATGCAAGAATAAAATTATTAAAAGTATAGAATGAGGAAAGTTACAGAGCCGAATTATTCGTAGTTAAATATTGAGTGTTTCAATTTAAGAACATTCGGCAATCTGAAAAATCAAAATCATTAATGGGGATTCATCAAGTTTTGGCAATTTGCGCACACTTTAAAGCAAAGCTTAGATAAAACAATATTCAAAGATTCAATTAAGAAAAGCCACACGATGCAAAAAAAATATAATATTAAACAATAACTTATCAACAAAATAAAAGTGCAAAGCCTTGATTCTATTTCTGCGAATGATGCAGCTTGCAAGTCTTCGCACTTATTTCTTTCTTGATGATGAGTTGCGTAACAATAAAATGAATGATTGAACTTTCAACGACAAGAGGTGACTGCGCAGTCTTAATTTTATTAAATGTTATTTCTTGTCGATGGGCTATATAACAATAAAACTTTTGAACTGGATTTTCAACGACAAGACATAAGTTCGAAGCCTTTATTTCTTATCGTTGAAAAGCCTGTTCATAGGTTTCATTGTTAGATAGTTCATCGACAATAACCAACGACTAATATAATTAAGACTGCGCAGTGTCATCTGACAATTTCAATGTCGCTGTTGAAATTGTCATACAACACTGCGCCGACTCGTTGCTGACACTGCTGGTACTCGAGTACCGACTCGTTGTAATTTTGAGAATTTGATTTTAATTCTAATTTGAGATCCGACAATTCGACCGGTTTTTCGAGCGCATTTCTGAGATCTCTCAGAAGTGGCTCTAGTGTGTTGTAAGTTTTCGCGTCGGCGATATCGGCGGCGACTCCTGATAATTTGAGTTGGATGATTTCGAGGAGCTGCGATTGATCGTGCTCTGAAATGATTTTTGCAGCTTTTTTGCAAGCGCGTATGAAATCGGTGAGCGGTACATTTTTCCCGTTAAAATTAGGTATAAGATTTTGTACGTCGCGGAGCGTTATCGAGCTATTATTATTCGCCATCGCGAAGTATGTTCGCGACGGGAGTCGCTCGGTAGATAACGCTCGGCGGTAAAAATTATTTCCGCCGTTTGCTCGCGCGGGGCGCTGAGGCGGCTCTGGTGGAGCAATTTTGGTGCAGTTATTAAACTACCAAATTAATAAAGAAAAATAACAAAATGTAAACAGATTTTCGTTGTGTTGCTGCCGTCTGACATGTGGCGCAATTGAATTTTTTTTGTAGGTGTATATATATATATATATATATATATATATATATATATATATATACACATATATATATATATATATATATATTGTGATGATACTTCCTTTTTAATAATGCTTCCAAACGGGGCAATCGGGAAAATATAGGGCGAGGGAAAGGGGGGAAATAATACTCCAGAGTTTTGTGTAGAAAACGTGTAAAAATAGCTTTTAATAATAAATCGTTCGATGAATGGTAAATAACAAGATAATCAGAAAATAGTGCCGCTTCAACGCCGTTACAGGTACGTTGAAGGGAATCGAAAGCAAAGATAACAATCTCAATAATAACTCGAAAGAAAGAAAAAGGGGGTTTGCAATAACAATGATAATAACCAAATTGAAGATAAAAGAAAGGGGCAAAGAATTCAAAATTAACAACGAGAAATAATCAATATGCGGGGGAAATAAGAAAATAGAAAGATAATTAATACGCAGGAAAGATAATACAATCGGAAAATAATTAACACTCAAAAAAAAAATAAGAAAATCGGAAAATAATCAATAACAGAACTTACGGGAATAATATAACTTATGGTAATCACCGGGACGGAAATTCGCAGGGTCAATCACAGGGAAGGGGAGGGGAGAAGGGGGCTGGCCGGTGGATATTCTACACAATGCTGGTCTTAATTTAGCAAACTCAGAAAAATATCAAAACGTTAATCACTTGTTTTTGGGCGCCAGCTACTGTAACGGTGTAGCATCGGAACTCCCGATTTGGTTTAATCGGATCCAACAAAAGAAAAGAAAAGAAAAGAAATCTATTGCCTTTTACTGCACTCGGCTAGCGGGAACGGGGGAGGGAGGGGGATGAGACTTCTCAGGCCGCAGGCACTGTCCAGGGCTTCTTACCAAATTACCTCGGCACAAAAAAACTAGAAAAGAATTTCAATAATCACAAAAAAATAGATAAGAGGGAACAATTTACGAGTCTCGGGGAAAGTGGGGAAAATAAACTTAATGATCGCGCGCTGTAAGTTTTTCCGGTCGCCACCACTCACGCGCACGTGTTAAATTCAGAGCAATGCCGGCGCACGTGGCGGCCGATACTGGACGGTCGGAAATTATACAATAAAACTCGCTTAAAATTACAAATAGGGGGTGACGGTGAATTTTCAGGGGATTTGGGAAATGGGACAGTCAATCAGGTATAAATGGGGAAGGGAAACTTAAGCTGTACTCACGCAACCGCTCTTTATCAATCTCTATCGGTTACAATCTTTCTCCGATAGTCCGTTCGATAATTCCTTCGGCAAAATCCTCTCGGCAAAATCCGTTCAATAGTCCTGGGTTTGCCGAGTCGTTACAAATTCCAAACTTTGGTCCAAATTCGTATCCTTGGACGTACAGAATGGTCGTAATCGTTACAATAACTCTCCAGGAAGGAGTCTGGTCCGGGGAAATATAGCTGGGTCGTCTTGAATTCGTAATAATTAACTTAATTTCGCTCGTCCTGTCACACCCTCGCTCTCTCACACGCCGTGGCTCGAAGTGAAGACGGCCTCGCCGCTTCCGGCTTCTTCTCCGACCTTAGGGTCGGTCTTGCAATTTGCGATTTGGTTGGCGAACATCGATTGGTCGAGCTTGGGACTAGCTTGAGGTGGGCGTCGTAATTGGCTGCGGCCGATTGCGAATATTCGTCGCGACGGAAGGCCTGTCGCGACGTTCGGCGCGCGCACCCTCGGCATCGATTGGCCTATCGATCGCCGAACATTCTCGACGTCGAGAGGTGCTGGTTCCTCGCGGCGAGCTGGTGAAATATCGCATCTGACAGTTCAGGTGTAATTTCACGGTGTTTGCCCGCACGACACAGCTCGTCGGTTTACACTCGTAATTTCGAGCCGAGAGTGTGTCGTCGGGTTTCGGACTGTCCAGGGTGGGTCAAGCAGAGTGGAGTTTTCGTCGCTGTGGCCTCCAGGGGACGGGACGACGACGTTTTGGCAGTGCTCCGGGTTGTCGGCATTTTTTTTGGAGGTTAGTGCCAGGCTGTCGTACCAGACTTTAATTCCCGTCGGTTGACGATTTTTGTAGGGTCGTCCTGGGCTTGACAGGGTCAATCTTTTCGACGGTGAAGTCCTCGATGGTCTGCGCTGGTCGGTGAGGGGTCTTCGGTGGTCTTCGATGGGTCTTCGGTGGTCTTCGATGGGTCTTCGGTGGTCTTCGATGGGTCTTCGACGGGTCTTCAGTGGAGGGCGATGGGCTTTATTGAGTGAGTCGAAGGACTGACAGGGTAGTAGGAACTGAGGGTGAGTCGGGGGAAGGAGATTAACAATAGTAGAAGTCGTTGCTTAAGTGGTAAAGTTTAATCCTAATTTATTCCCTAGGTGAGTGGTGGGACGTCGAGCCACGTCGGGGAAAACTTGTGACGCACCACGTCACAATATATATTGAAACGTTTCGATATTCCGTGGGAGCGGAATATCGAACTCACGATTTTTTAGATCGTCTTCTTCCGAATGGAAGGTAAGAGTTCGGTGCTGGACCGGCTGGATAAGGTGTGGAGGAAGGGATTTCGGGTTTCTTCGGCCTTGCAATTCGGAGATCTGAGATCGATCCGACGTTCAAGACCGAATACTATCCTTTCTCACCGGATAGGATCTCAAAAATAGCTTTATCCTCGCAGACTCAGCTCTTACGAGAGAGCCTGGTGGAGTGTCTCGATGCCAACCTCCGCCGGCAGAGAACTTCTTTATCCTCGCAGACTCCACTTTCGCAGACTCAGCTCTTACGAGAGAGCCTGGTGGAGTGTCTCGATGCCAACCTCCGCCGGCAGAGAACTTCTTTATCCTCGCAGACTCCACTCTTTTGAGAGAGCCTGGTAGAGTGTCTCAATGCTGGCAAAGCCAGCAGAGAACTTATTTATCCTCGCAGACTCCACTCTTTTGAGAGAGCCTGGTAGAGTGTCTCAATGCTGGCAAAGCCAGCAGAGAACTTAACCTTATGAACTATGGATACGACGAGGCCCCATTCGGGAGTTCCTCGAAGAGGTGTGGTCAATTCGTGAGGGAAGGAAAGGACCTAGAGGAGAGGACAGGCAGAGCCTTTATGGCCATCCCGGGGCAGTCTCGCTTGCGAGAAGCGGACGCCAGCCGGCCATCTAGCGGCAAAGTGCCAGACTCTGCCAGGGGGGGGGGGTCTGTCCCGTTACATAGCCCCCCCAAAGAGTGTGATCTCGAAACGCCTTCTAGAGCGTTTCTCGAAGAGCACTCTTTGTAAGAGTAGGAACGGGGGGAAAGCCACACCAATATCGCCGGTCCCTGTTCGGGCGCCATTGAAACGTTTCGATATTCCGTGGGAGCGGAATATCGAACTCACGATTTTTTAGATCGTCTTCTTCCGAATGGAAGGTAAGAGTTCGGTACTGGACCGGCTGGATAAGGTGTGGAGGAAGGGATTTCGGGTTTCTTCGGCCTTGCAATTCGGAGATCTGAGATCGATCCGACGTTCAAGACCGAATACTATCCTTTCTCACCGGATAGGATCTCAAAAATAGCTTTATCCTCGCAGACTCAGCTCTTACGAGAGAGCCTGGTGGAGTGTCTCGATGCCAACCTCCGCCGGCAGAGAACTTCTTTATCCTCGCAGACTCCACTCTTTTGAGAGAGCCTGGTAGAGTGTCTCAATGCTGGCAAAGCCAGCAGAGAACTTAACCTTATGAACTATGGATACGACGAGGCCCCATTCGGGAGTTCCTCGAAGAGGTGTGGTCAATTCGTGAGGGAAGGAAAGGACCTAGAGGAGAGGACAGGCAGAGCCTTTATGGCCATCCCCGGGCAGTCTCGCTTGCGAGAAGCGGACGCCAGCCGGCCATCTAGCGGCAAAGTGCCAGACTCTGCCAGGGGGGGGGGTCTGTCCCGTTACATAGCCCCCCCAAAGAGTGTGATCTCGAAACGCCTTCTAGAGCGTTTCTCGAAGAGCACTCTTTGTAAGAGTAGGAACGGGGGGAAAGCCACACCAGTATCGCCGGTACCTGTTCGGGCGCCATTGAAACGTTTCGATATTCCGTGGGAGCGGAATATCGAACTCACGATTTTTTAGATCGTCTTCTTCCGAATGGAAGGTAAGAGTTCGGTACTGGACCGGCTGGATAAGGTGTGGAGGAAGGGATTTCGGGTTTCTTCGGCCTTGCAATTCGGAGATCTGAGATCGATCCGACGTTCAAGACCGAATACTATCCTTTCTCACCGGATAGGATCTCAAAAATAGCTTTATCCTCGCAGACTCAGCTCTTACGAGAGAGCCTGGTGGAGTGTCTCGATGCCAACCTCCGCCGGCAGAGAACTTCTTTATTCTCGCAGACTCCACTCTTTTGAGAGAGCCTGGTAGAGTGTCTCAATGCTGGCGAAGCCAGCAGAGAACTTAACCTTATGAACTATGGATACGACTTGGCCCCATTCGGGAGTTCCTCGAAGAGGTGTGGTCAATTCGTGAGGGAAGGAAAGGACCTAGAGGAGAGGACAGGCAGAGCCTTTATGGCCATCCCGGGGCAGTCTCGCTTGCGAGAAGCGGACGCCAGCCGGCCATCTAGCGGCAAAGTGCCAGACTCTGCCAGGGGGGGGTCTGTCCCGTTACAATATATATATATATATATATGTTGTAATTTTGTTCGGAATTACCTTTCGGAGTAATTCCGAGCCTACGCGTTTGCTCGCGTGTCTGTCGTTTTTTTTTTGTTGATCTGTCTATCTGTCTGATTTTACGGGGTTTCGTACTTTGGGCAGTCGCTTCAGGTTCCGTCTCGTTTGGTATTTTTGTTTTTGGGAAAGGAGGAGGCTTCAGAGGTTCTCGCCAACTACGTCCGGAGACGGAGACACTATCATCACGAGCTTCCGGGTGAGGAGTAGGCGAGGAATGTAGGTTCGAGGTTTCTGAATATGGTTGTGGTTATTGCAATAGTCTATTGTGAAGATGGATGGATTCCTGTCTGTACTATTGTTTGTCTCTGTTTGTAGTCCTGTAATTTGTGCCTCGACGGCAACTGACTCGTCGAGGTCACGTCCTAATCTATGAGTTTCGTTGGAAGAAACTCGCGAATATTTATGTCGATTCGCCTCGACTAAACTGAATATTATTAAACGATTTATTTAGTTGGTTTTGACTCTACTTTGACTCGAATGGCTTTTCAATATTCATTTACTTTCCTCGGTGTATGGTAAATGGAGCTGTCCTGGCTCAAGGATGCTAAGTTTTAATACAAATTACCCTTTTCGGCCGGTGGCACATGCGTACTCGACGACGGAAAAGCGTGATGGAAAATAATCTTTCTAATTTGCAGTTCGTGTGCTCGATTCGCGATAGTCTTTTGTTTTTACGGTGTACTCTTGGAAAATCAATATTTCGTTTATCCTGTGTTTGAACCGCTCCTACTTGCTTCCACTAATTCAAGAGATTTTAATTTATTCGTTGCCTATGGGCTGTAGCCAACGGAGCTGGGCTAGCTCAAGCCACGCGTTATTAACTTCCGATTTATCTATTTTGCGAGTTGGGCTACCTCGATAATTAGAATTAGAATTTTAACGCGCAGGGAGAAAGGTCTCTTTCTCATGGAGTGTCCACGAAGGCCAGAGATGACTGGAGCTCGCTTTCACAGGAGTGGTAGGTGGGTTGTCGGATAGAAGTGACTCTACAGGAGTTTTAAGTTGAAATAAGGTCCCGAGCGTTCGATCGCTCACGCTTATATAGTCGAGCGGAGTCCCGTTATTTTCGTCATCGATCGTACGATGTGTGACGTCGATGCAACGGCTAATTGCCCTTAAGTTTTAAATTTGACTGGGACCTGCAACGGCGCTTTTCGCTTATTATGGTCGGCGATAGGCGCTCGGTTATGCTTCTAGGCGGAGCCTTCGTACTCGCGCCGCCCGTCGGTAACCGGTGACGTCGGGGTAACCGAATATTTGCCTTAACTTAAATTTGAGATTCGGCCGCAACGGCAGATCTCCCTTATCAGGGATCCTGATACGCGCGCGGTCGCGGATGGGCGGAGCTACCTTCCTCGCGATCCTTTGCCCGTTCGATGGTCGCGGGTCGCCGTGTCGATCCGTGTGTCTATATCGACCGCTATCGGAGAGATTATGGACGGGGTAGGGGCCTGTCCCGTTACAACAGCCCCCCAAAGAATTTGAACTCGAGAACTTTCGATGATGGAGAATTCTTTGTACTTTATTATTTTATTGTATGCATATTGTTATTCATTGTATGCGGCGTCGTTGTTCTACTCGATTTTAGCTGATTTGTTGGCCGGTGGTGCTTCAGCCGTGGGTGGCCGACGCTTGCCGGTTTGCACCTTCGTGAACGTGTGCTTCCGCTGGATCGCCGCTTCCGTTATCGGGTCGGTGATTACGACGCGTGTTTTTTTTTCTTCCGTCGTGCTCCGCGCCGGAGCCGGCTCGCCCAGGATCATGGACTTCCAGTCGCGTCTCGATGTGACGTCGCTTACGATCTTAGGGAAAGAAAGTGTCGGAGAGTCGCACGAGTTTGTCGCTTTACGTATTGCGATTCTTTATTTTATTTTATTTTATTTTATTTTATTTTATTTTATTTTATTTTATTTTATTTTATTTTATTTTATTTTATTTTATTTTATTTTATTTTATTTTATTTTATTTTATTTTATTTTATTTTATTTTATTTTATTTTATTTTATTTTATTTTATTTTATTTTATTTTATTTTATTTTATTTTATTTTATTTTATTTTATTTTATTTTATTTTATTTTATTTTATTTTATTTTATTTTATTTTTACCTTGAGCTTTTTTGGAACGAACTTGATGAGCTGCTTCGTTGTTTGATTTTTTTGAAAACACTTTTATAAGCCGTTGTGGCTTATGACGGTTCCGAATCGCGGTGCACCGCACTTACGGGCGCGAAATTACTTCGCGGATTCCACCGCTCGTCGTCTCGGTTTGCGTTTGCTTATCGCACATGCTACCTTGTTCGCTCTTTGGTCGATACTGAGGGCTATCGGGGATTATTCGTCAATTTCGACCTTTATCGGTGTCGAATCGGCGTCTTGTTGTGACCCGTATTGTCCGCGTGTGGACCGCGTCTCGCTCGGCTGGTTCATCACAGCTTCGTCATGTCTCGTGCCTCGAGATACGTGATCGCTGGTAATTCCTTATTTAATTTCTTCGTCCACGACAGGTGAGTTGTACGGGCGTAGATCGCTGGCATGGTATTGTCCTCGCTCTTTGCCGCTATCTAGGTATTTTAAGATGTACGTGGACTCCCAATTTACCTTTTTTATTTCGTATGATCCCTCATATAGAGTCATGAACTTCGCGATTAGTTTTTTTGTCGGGTTCGAGACGTTCAAAGCTATAACGAGCACGCGTTCTCCTATCGCGTATTTTGTTACGTTGTGCTTTTGGTTAAAGCTGGCGGCTTGCCTGCCTCGCCTCTCTTCCATGTTTTTCCGTGCCAAGGCTATCCAAGCCTCCTGCGTGGCTTTCGGTTGGTCTGCATTTTTTAATAGGTGTTCCCACGGTTTTCTTGATAGTTTTCCGGTGTGCAGTAGGATCGGAATGCAGACAGTCGTCTCGTGGTGCATTTCATTCACACATGACTCGATGGTTTCGAGGTGCGCGCTCCAGGCGGTGTGTTTATCTTTTTAAAAAATTCGGAAAAATCGCGAGAGCTCCCGATTCGTCCTCGCGACCGGGTTCGCCTGTGGATGCCGTATCGACGTGAGGATTCGTCGTATGTTCAGCTCTTCGAGCGCGTGCTTCCATTTCTCGCCGGTGAACTACGTGCCCTGGTCGGATAGCAGCGCTCGGGGTTTTCCGAATTTGGGGAAATAATCATTCGTCAAACACCGTATGGTGGCCCCGGCTGTCGCACTTTGCAGTGGATATAAACGGATTAGCTTTGAGAACACGTCGATGACGGCTAGGATGTGTTTCATTCCGTATTTGTCTGTCGGTAGCGGGCCATAAAAGTCAAGAGATGCTAGATCCCCGGGTCGATCGGGCAAGATGCTGCGGGCTTCCGCATACGACCCACGGGTGTAGACCTTGTTCTTTTGGCACGTTATATAGGTTGCTAGTAATTTCCTCGTGAGCCTGTACAGGTTCGGGCAATCAAAATCGTCTCGAGGGATGAGATAACATTTCTTTGCCCCTGCGTTTTCGTGGCATGCGTTGATAATCGTCCTCGCTTCGCTCTTTGGTATTACCGCGCGCAACTTGCATTGGACGCTTTTGTACAGTATGCTACTTTTCATTTCGTACCCAGGCGGGTGGTTGTTCGCGCCGATCGATTCAATTATGCTTCGTGTGCGTTCATCTTGGCGTTGTACCTCCGCGAGGCGGGTTAGGAGATCTTCGAGCTCGGGCGTCAAATCACAGGCGAGAGCCGTAATCATTACTTCTCGCTGATTATTTCCTCGCTCTACAACGATGGGTCTGCTCAGCGTGTCTGCCACCGTGTTTTTTTCTCCGGGGCAGTGCTCTACAACCATGTCATAGTCTTGTATTGCAAGAGTCCACCGGGTTAGTCGCGCGTGCGCGAGCTTGCATTCCCTTAAAAAGGTGAATGCCGCGTGATCCGTTGTCGTGATGACCTTGGCTCCGAGTAGATAGGATCTAAATTTCTGCAACGCCCATACGATGGCCAAGAGCTCCTTTTCCGTCGTGAAGTAGCCGATCTCGGCCCCTTTCAGGGTTCGGCTTGCGAACTGCAAAACCCTTTTCTCACCATTCGCATCGCGTTGAAAAAGGACGGCCCCCAGGGCATAGTCGCTCGCGTCCGTATCGAGATAATATGGTTTACTCTTATCCGGATACTTCAAGATCACGCTGTCGCAAAATTTTGATTTTATATCCTCGAAACATCGCTCCTGGTCCTCACCCCACTTCCACTTTACCCCCTTTCGGATAAGGTCTAGTAGGGGTACCGTCGCACTAGCATGCTGGCTGGTAAACTTACTATAATAGTTTATCAGCCCAAAGAATCCTCTAAGCTGCTTGGTATTTTTCGGTGCGGGAAATTCGTGGATTGCCTTTACCTTCTCCGGGTCTGGCTTGATACCCGCCGGTGTCAGGATGTGCCCGAGGAATTTTACTTCCTTTCGAAAAAAATGAGATTTTGTGAGATTTTGTAAATTAATAGTAAGACCGTGTATTGAAAATTGCGTGAATAGCTTGTCGAGATCCTCGAAGTGTTGCTCTATAGTTTCGGACATGCACAACAGGTCGTCTACAAAGTTAATAATATTTTGTAGACCGCTTAGAACGGGTTGTAAACCCCGTATGTGACTCGCCGTGCTAGTTCGTAGCCCGAACGGCGTTACGCAAAATTCGTAACAGCGCCCACAGTGAGTAAAGGCAGTGTACTTTCGTGATCTTGCCGTTAGCGGGACTTGCCAAAAACTCGCGGTTAAGTCGAATGACGAGATGACCGGCATCCCGGTGCACTCCTGAAATAATATTTCCGGTGTTTCCATCTGCTCATTGTCATGCTGTAAGATCTCGTTTATTCGTCGCGCATCTAGACAGAGTGTGATGCTGTTATCTTTTTTTATTACCACGAGGATGGGGTTACGGTACGGACTCGTCGAACGCTGTATTACTCCGAGCGATAACATTCGTTGGATCTCATCATCCACGCTGTCCCGATAGGCAATTGGTATCGGGTATGACTGAGCTTGGAATGATTTGTGCGGGATGACCTTGAGATCATGCTCATCGGTTAACAGTCTCCCCGGTCTTTTATCAAAAACTCTTCGGTGTTTATGTAATAAATTGATGAACGCCGTTTTGTCCTGCTCGGAACCCCATTCGGTTGCCGCGACTTTTTGTTCGATCTCGTCGTCGGTGACCATGTATTCTGTCTCTGATGTTGGTGCGGCTCGCATGATCGGTATTTCACCTGCGATCGTTGGTGGATTTGTAAATCGTAACCGGTGCGTTCTCATTGGATTAAATGGATCTGTGAACGTTAGTCCGTAATTTTCTAAGTCGATTTTGCTTCCTCATAGAGGAAGCTTTGTGATGGTGAAAAAAAAAAATGTTCGAGATTTTAATGAGTGTGTGTGTGTGTGCGTGCGTGCGTGTGTGCGTGGGTGCGTCCGTGCGTGAGTGCGTGAGTGCGTGCGTGCGTGCGTGCGTGCGTGCGTGCGTGCGTGCGTGCGTGCGTGCGTGCGTGCGTGCGTGCGTGCGTGCGTGCGTGCGTGCGTGCGTGCGTGCGTGCGTGCGTGCGTGCGTGCGTGCGTGCGTGCGTGCGTGCGTGCGTGCGTGCGTGCGTGCGTGCGTGCGTGCGTGCGTGCGTGCGTGCGTGCGTGCGTGCGTGCGTGCGTGCGTGCGTGCGTGCGTGCGTGCGTGCGTGCGTGCGTGCGTGCGTGCGTGCGTGCGTGCGTGCGTGCGTGCGTGCGTGCGTGCGTGCGTGCGTGCGTGCGTGCGTGCGTGCGTGCGTGCGTGCGTGCGTGCGTGCGTGCGTGCGTGCGTGCGTGCGTGCGTGCGTGCGTGCGTGCGTGCGTGCGTGCGTGCGTGCGTGCGTGCGTGCGTGCGTGCGTGCGTGCGTGCGTGCGTGCGTGCGTGCGTGCGTGCGTGCGTGCGTGCGTGCGTGCGTGCGTGCGTGCGTGCGTGCGTGCGTGCGTGCGTGCGTGCGTGCGTGCGTGCGTGCGTGCGTGCGTGCGTGCGTGCGTGCGTGCGTGCGTGCGTGCGTGCGTGCGTGCGTGCGTGCGTGCGTGCGTGCGTGCGTGCGTGCGTGCGTGCGTGCGTGCGTGCGTGCGTGCGTGCGTGCGTGCGTGCGTGCGTGCGTGCGTGCGTGCGTGCGTGCGTGCGTGCGTGCGTGCGTGCGTGCGTGCGTGCGTGCGTGCGTGCGTGCGTGCGTGCGTGTGTGTGTGTGTGTGTGAATCGGACGTGAAAAATTCAAAACGCTATAACTCGAGAACGCGTTGACCGATCAAGCTGAAATTTGGCACACATCATGTGTGATCAATAGTAACATTTGGTCGAAATTTCGTCAAAAAATGTTCAGTTGTTTTTTTTTTGTACGCCATTTTTAATTTGGTCAAAAATGTTGGTTCGCGCTCTAGCACTTACAATTTTTTAGCTATCGGGCTGAAACGCGTACAGAGATAGAATATGATCACCCGATGATCCCATTAAAATTTCAACCAAATCGGTCGAACCGTTTTAATTTTATGCCGTTTAAAATTTTTTTTATTTCATGATTTTTTTTTTAGACGCATTTTTTTCGTATCAAATATTCATCTACGAATAAAATAAGTGTCAGATTCGTGATCAGCGCGAAAAAATACATAAAATATAGTCACAGAGTGACGACTAACGAAAAAGTTTATTGGTCGTCTATCGAGCGAGGACGATTTATATGGCCAAAATGGCAAAAATGGGTGATTTCGCGTATTTTTAAAAACGGTGATTTCTTTGCTTTCCAATGGCATCGGGGGAAAATATAGCATATACGGTAAAAAAAAAGTCTCATCGGAAGCTGAGATGATATCCGCTTTTCACATCGTTGCTCTTTTAAACATGCACGTGTGATTAATATATATATAAAGACATGTTCGTTATTGAGGTGAATATAGTTTTGCTTTTTTTTGTTTTTTCATTCAATCTCATATTGACCTGTCATTAATATAAATAAATAAAATGGGGAGCATATTTGGAGTCAATATAAAAAATGATAGTATTGATGAAGAAAAAAAAGCGGAGGTAATTCACGTGTAACGGAACGGGAAAACGATAAATCAAAACAACCAAAACGCGGAGGCCGTTTTCTCAAAGAGAGGAATATAATGTAAGTTTAAAAGGAACAAATGATTTTTCTTGCCTTCTCATAGAGGAAGCAAACAGCATGTGTGATTAATAGTTAATATTTTTTCAAAATTTGATGTGGTTTTTAGATATGGGAGATATTCAAAACATTCGAAGCGGTACAAAAAGGATTTAAAAAAGAAAATTAATATGGCAAGACAAGTTCAAGGAGTATGTGAAGAAAACGAAACAAGAGAGCGAGAAGAACATAGACACGAGTCGACACGAAAAGATGAAGAGATCGGGGTTGAGAGAGAGAATGATTGAAGAAGAGAAGACGAGAAGACGAGAAGACGAGAAGACGAGAAGACGAGAAGACGAGAAGACGAGAAGACGAGAAGACGAGAAGACGAGAAGACGAGAAGACGAGAAGACGAGAAGACGAGAAGACGAGAAGACGAGAAGACGAGAAGACGAGAAGACGAGAAGACGAGAAGACGAGAAGACGAGAAGACGAGAAGACGAGAAGACGAGAAGACGAGAAGACGAGAAGACGAGAAGACGAGAAGACGAGAAGATGAGAAGACGAGAAGACGAAAAAAAGACGAGAAGACGAAAAAAAGACGAGAAGACGAAAAAAAGACGAGAAGACGAAAAAAAGACGAGAAGACGAAAAAAAGACGAGAAGACGAAAAAAAGACGAGAAGACGAAAAAAAGACGAGAAGACGAAAAAAAGACGAGATGACGAAAAAAAGACGAGATGACGAAAAAAAGACGAGATGACGAAAAAAAGACGAGATGACGAAAAAAATACGAGATGACGAAAAAAAGACGAGATGACGAAAAAAAGACGAGATGACGAAAAAAAGACGAGATGACGAAAAAAAGACGAGATGACGAAAAAAAGACGAGATGACGAAAAAAAGACGAGATGACGAAAAAAAGACGAGATGACGAAAAAAAGACGAGATGACGAAAAAAAGACGAGATGACGAAAAAAAGACGAGATGACGAAAAAAAGACGAGATGACGAAAAAAAGACGAGATGACGAAAAAAAGACGAGATGACGAAAAAAAGACGAGATGACGAAAAAAAGACGAGATGACGAAAAAAAGACGAGATGACGAAAAAAAGACGAGATGACGAAAAAAAGACGAGATGACGAAAAAAAGACGAGATGACGAAAAAAAGACGAGATGACGAAAAAAAGACGAGATGACGAAAAAAAGACGAGATAACGAAAAAAAGACGAGATGACGAAAAAAAGACGAGATGACGAAAAAAAGACGAGATGACGAAAAAAAGACGAGATGACGAAAAAAAGACGAGATGACGAAAAAAAGACGAGATGACGAAAAAAAGACGAGATGACGAAAAAAAGACGAGATGACGAAAAAAAGACGAGATGACGAAAAAAAGACGAGATGACGAAAAAAAGACGAGATGACGAAAAAAAGACGAGATGACGAAAAAAAGACGAGATGACGAAAAAAAGACGAGATGACGAAAAAAAGACGAGATGACGAAAAAAAGACGAGATGACGAAAAAAAGACGAGATGACGAAAAAAAGACGAGATGACGAAAAAAAGACGAGATGACGAAAAAAAGACGAGATGACGAAAAAAAGACGAGATGACGAAAAAAAGACGAGATGACGAAAAAAAGACGAGATGACGAAAAAAAGACGAGATGACGAAAAAAAGACGAGATGACGAAAAAAAGACGAGATGACGAAAAAAAGACGAGATGACGAAAAAAAGACGAGATGACGAAAAAAAGACGAGATGACGAAAAAAAGACGAGATGACGAAAAAAAGACGAGATGACGAAAAAAAGACGAGATGACGAAAAAAAGACGAGATGACGAAAAAAAGACGAGATGACGAAAAAAAGACGAGATGACGAAAAAAAGACGAGATGACGAAAAAAAGACGAGATGACGAAAAAACGACGAGATGACGAAAAAACGACGAGATGACGAGATGACGAGAAGACGAGATGACGAGAAGACGAGATGACGAGAGGACGAGGAGACGAGAGGACGAGGAGACGAGAGGACGAGGAGACGAGAGGACGAGGAGACGAGAGGACGAGGAGACGAGAGGACGAAAAAAAGACGAGAGGACGAAAAAAAGACGAGAGGACGAAAAAAAGACGAGAGGACGAAAAAAAGACGAGAGGACGAAAAAAAGACGAGAGGACGAAAAAAAAGACGAGAGGACGAAAAAAAGACGAGAGGACGAAAAAAAGACGAGAGGACGAAAAAAAGACGAGATGACGAAAAAAAGACGAGATGACGAAAAAAAGACGAGATGACGAAAAAAAGGCGAGATGACGAAAAACCGACGAGATGACGAAAAACCGACGAGATGACGAAAAACCGACGAGATGACGAAAAACCGACGAGATGACGAAAAACCGACGAGATGACGAAAAAACGACGAGATGACGAAAAAACGACGAGATGACGAAAAAACGACGAGATGACGAAAAAACGACGAGATGACGAAAAAACGACGAGATGACGAAAAAACGACGAGATGACGAAAAAACGACGAGATGACGAAAAAACGACGAGATGACGAAAAAACGACGAGATGACGAAAAAACGACGAGATGACGAAAAAACGACGAGATGACGAAAAAACGACGAGATGACGAAAAAACGACGAGATGACGAAAAAACGACGAGATGACGAAAAAACGACGAGATGACGAAAAAACGACGAGATGACGAAAAAACGACGAGATGACGAAAAAACGACGAGATGACGAAAAAACGACGAGATGACGAAAAAACGACGAGATGACGAAAAAACGACGAGATGACGAAAAAACGACGAGATGACGAAAAAACGACGAGATGACGAAAAAACGACGAGATGACGAAAAAACGACGAGATGACGAAAAAACGACGAGATGACGAAAAAACGACGAGATGACGAAAAAACGACGAGATGACGAAAAAACGACGAGATGACGAAAAAACGACGAGATGACGAAAAAACGACGAGATGACGAAAAAACGACGAGATGACGAAAAAACGACGAGATGACGAAAAAACGACGAGATGACGAAAAAACGACGAGATGACGAAAAAACGACGAGATGACGAAAAAACGACGAGATGACGAAAAAACGACGAGATGACGAAAAAACGACGAGATGACGAAAAAACGACGAGATGACGAAAAAACGACGAGATGACGAAAAAACGACGAGATGACGAAAAAACGACGAGATGACGAAAAAACGACGAGATGACGAAAAAACGACGAGATGACGAAAAAACGACGAGATGACGAAAAAACGACGAGATGACGAAAAAACGACGAGATGACGAAAAAACGACGAGATGACGAAAAAACGACGAGATGACGAAAAAACGACGAGATGACGAAAAAACGACGAGATGACGAAAAAACGACGAGATGACGAAAAAACGACGAGATGACGAAAAAACGACGAGATGACGAAAAAACGACGAGATGACGAAAAAACGACGAGATGACGAAAAAACGACGAGATGACGAAAAAACGACGAGATGACGAAAAAACGACGAGATGACGAAAAAACGACGAGATGACGAAAAAACGACGAGATGACGAAAAAACGACGAGATGACGAAAAAACGACGAGATGACGAAAAAACGACGAGATGACGAAAAAACGACGAGATGACGAAAAAACGACGAGATGACGAAAAAACGACGAGATGACGAAAAAACGACGAGATGACGAAAAAACGACGAGATGACGAAAAAACGACGAGATGACGAAAAAACGACGAGATGACGAAAAAACGACGAGATGACGAAAAAACGACGAGATGACGAAAAAACGACGAGATGACGAAAAAACGACGAGATGACGAAAAAACGACGAGATGACGAAAAAACGACGAGATGACGAAAAAACGACGAGATGACGAAAAAACGACGAGATGACGAAAAAACGACGAGATGACGAAAAAACGACGAGATGACGAAAAAACGACGAGATGACGAAAAAACGACGAGATGACGAAAAAACGACGAGATGACGAAAAAACGACGAGATGACGAAAAAACGACGAGATGACGAAAAAACGACGAGATGACGAAAAAACGACGAGATGACGAAAAAACGACGAGATGACGAAAAAACGACGAGATGACGAAAAAACGACGAGATGACGAAAAAACGACGAGATGACGAAAAAACGACGAGATGACGAAAAAACGACGAGATGACGAAAAAACGACGAGATGACGAAAAAACGACGAGATGACGAAAAAACGACGAGATGACGAAAAAACGACGAGATGACGAAAAAACGACGAGATGACGAAAAAACGACGAGATGACGAAAAAACGACGAGATGACGAAAAAACGACGAGATGACGAAAAAACGACGAGATGACGAAAAAACGACGAGATGACGAAAAAACGACGAGATGACGAAAAAACGACGAGATGACGAAAAAACGACGAGATGACGAAAAAACGACGAGATGACGAAAAAACGACGAGATGACGAAAAAACGACGAGATGACGAAAAAACGACGAGATGACGAAAAAACGACGAGATGACGAAAAAACGACGAGATGACGAAAAAACGACGAGATGACGAAAAAACGACGAGATGACGAAAAAACGACGAGATGACGAAAAAACGACGAGATGACGAAAAAACGACGAGATGACGAAAAAACGACGAGATGACGAAAAAACGACGAGATGACGAAAAAACGACGAGATGACGAAAAAACGACGAGATGACGAAAAAACGACGAGATGACGAAAAAACGACGAGATGACGAAAAAACGACGAGATGACGAAAAAACGACGAGATGACGAAAAAACGACGAGATGACGAAAAAACGACGAGATGACGAAAAAACGACGAGATGACGAAAAAACGACGAGATGACGAAAAAACGACGAGATGACGAAAAAACGACGAGATGACGAAAAAACGACGAGATGACGAAAAAACGACGAGATGACGAAAAAACGACGAGATGACGAAAAAACGACGAGATGACGAAAAAACGACGAGATGACGAAAAAACGACGAGATGACGAAAAAACGACGAGATGACGAAAAAACGACGAGATGACGAAAAAACGACGAGATGACGAAAAAACGACGAGATGACGAAAAAACGACGAGATGACGAAAAAACGACGAGATGACGAAAAAACGACGAGATGACGAAAAAACGACGAGATGACGAAAAAACGACGAGATGACGAAAAAACGACGAGATGACGAAAAAACGACGAGATGACGAAAAAACGACGAGATGACGAAAAAACGACGAGATGACGAAAAAACGACGAGATGACGAAAAAACGACGAGATGACGAAAAAACGACGAGATGACGAAAAAACGACGAGATGACGAAAAAACGACGAGATGACGAAAAACGACGAGATGACGAAGAAACGACGAGATGACGAGGAGACGAGATGACGAAAAAACGACGAGATGACGAGGAGACGAGATGACGAGGAGACGAGATGACGAGGAGACGAGATGACGAGGAGACGAGATGACGAGGAGACGAGATGACGAGGAGACGAGATGACGAGGAGACGAGATGACGAGGAGACGAGATGACGAGGAGACGAGATGACGAGGAGACGAGATGACGAGGAGACGAGATGACGAGGAGACGAGATGACGAGGAGACGAGATGACGAGGAGACGAGATGACGAGGAGACGAGATGACGAGGAGACGAGATGACGAGGAGACGAGATGACGAGGAGACGAGATGACGAGGAGACGAGATGACGAGGAGACGAGATGACGAGGAGACGAGATGACGAGGAGACGAGATGACGAGGAGACGAGATGACGAGGAGACGAGATGACGAGGAGACGAGATGACGAGGAGACGAGATGACGAGGAGACGAGATGACGAGGAGACGAGATGACGAGGAGACGAGATGACGAGGAGACGAGATGACGAGGAGACGAGATGACGAGGAGACGAGATGACGAGGAGACGAGATGACGAGGAGACGAGATGACGAGGAGACGAGATGACGAGGAGACGAGATGACGAGGAGACGAGATGACGAGGAGACGAGATGACGAGGAGACGAGATGACGAGGAGACGAGATGACGAGGAGACGAGATGACGAGGAGACGAGATGACGAGGAGACGAGATGACGAGGAGACGAGATGACGAGGAGACGAGATGACGAGGAGACGAGATGACGAGGAGACGAGATGACGAGGAGACGAGATGACGAGGAGACGAGATGACGAGGAGACGAGATGACGAGGAGACGAGATGACGAGGAGACGAGATGACGAGGAGACGAGATGACGAGGAGACGAGATGACGAGGAGACGAGATGACGAGGAGACGAGATGACGAGGAGACGAGATGACGAGGAGACGAGATGACGAGGAGACGAGATGACGAGGAGACGAGATGACGAGGAGACGAGATGACGAGGAGACGAGATGACGAGGAGACGAGATGACGAGGAGACGAGATGACGAGGAGACGAGATGACGAGGAGACGAGATGACGAGGAGACGAGATGACGAGGAGACGAGATGACGAGGAGACGAGATGACGAGGAGACGAGATGACGAGGAGACGAGATGACGAGGAGACGAGATGACGAGGAGACGAGATGACGAGGAGACGAGATGACGAGGAGACGAGATGACGAGGAGACGAGATGACGAGGAGACGAGATGACGAGGAGACGAGATGACGAGGAGACGAGATGACGAGGAGACGAGATGACGAGGACGACGAGGCTAGAGGACGACGAGGCTAGAGGACGACGAGGCTAGAGGACGACGAGGCTAGAGGACGACGAGGCTAGAGGACGACGAGGCTAGAGGACGACGAGGCTAGAGGACGACGAGGCTAGAGGACGACGAGGCTAGAGGACGACGAGGCTAGAGGACGACGAGGCTAGAGGACGACGAGGCTAGAGGACGACGAGGCTAGAGGACGACGGGGCTAGAGGACGACGGGGCTAGAGGACGACGGGGCTAGAGGACGACGGGGCTAGAGGACGACGGGGCTAGAGGACGACGGGGCTAGAGGACGACGGGGCTAGAGGGCGACGGGGCTAGAGGACGACGGGGCTAGAGGACGACGGGGCTAGAGGACGACGGGGCTAGAGGACGACGGGGCTAGAGGACGACGAGGCTAGAGGACGACGAGGCTAGAGGACGACGAGGCTAGAGGACGACGAGGCTAGAGGACGACGAGGCTAGAGGACGACGAGGCTAGAGGACGACGAGGCTAGAGGACGACGAGGCTAGAGGACGACGAGGCTAGAGGACGACGAGGCTAGAGGACGACGAGGCTAGAGGACGACGAGGCTAGAGGACGACGAGGCTAGAGGACGACGAGGCTAGAGGACGACGAGGCTAGAGGACGACGAGGCTAGAGGACGACGAGGCTAGAGGACGACGAGGCTAGAGGACGACGAGGCTAGAGGACGACGAGACTAGAGGACGACGAGACTAGAGGACGACGAGACTAGAGGACGACGAGACTAGAGGACGACGAGACTAGAGGACGACGAGACTAGAGGACGACGAGACTAGAGGACGACGAGACTAGAGGACGACGAGACTAGAGGACGACGAGACTAGAGGACGACGAGACTAGAGGACGACGAGACTAGAGGACGACGAGACTAGAGGACGACGAGACTAGAGGACGACGAGACGAGAGGACGACGAGACGAGAGGACGACGAGACGAGAGGACGACGGGACGAGAGGAAAATCCACATATGTACCTTGAAGTTTTTTTTTTTTTCTTGGCGCAGAACTTGATTTTTTTTATTTAAAGAAGTTATGTTTGCGATGAGCAACAAGTTCTTGGGATTAAAAGGGTTAAATCTACACAAAAATAAAAACCTTTGTGAACTCTATCGCAGAAAGTACGAATTTATTAGGCAATAAAAACGTTGTGAACTGTTTATATTATTTTTTTTGTACGACTTCGTACACCATCTTCTTGCGAAAGTACGGCATCTGGTTCTGTCCGAATGTTATCTTCTTGTTTGCAGTTAAGAATTCTGCAAACATGCAGGCGAACACACCGCAGTCGTAATCGTTGTTTTGGAGCAGAATGTTCTTGACTGACGAAAACGTCCAATCGGACATTTCGAATTTCGTCTTCTTCTTTGTCAGACTTTCTTCTTTTAAATATCGTCGCAGTGTGTCGATACAATTTTTATTTTCTCGGCCGAGACTATCGTAATGTTCGATCCGGTTTTTTCGAAAGTCGACGATGGCAACGGTCCAATGATTTCCCGAATGTACTGGGACAACGATGAGATCTTTTTTAAAGATATCCGTTTTTTTGTCCACTTCTGTACCGCCACGTGTCCACCGGAAAAAAGTTTGGGATAGAAGAAGCTATTCATCGCGTGGACGGTTGGATACCCTTCTTCATCCGATCTGACGACGATGAGATTTAAATAAAAATTTATGATCTCATCGTTCAGCCAGTTTCCCGCGTCGAGGGTGCGTATATCCTTCAGTAGGATGCGTTGGCCAAAGCTCTCGACGAGACACTCCGTCGGTCGATCGAATTTGAGTGCGTCAGAAACTTTAACTAACATCGCCCCCGTCAGTTCGGGTAAATATAAAGTATCTTCGTCTTTTGAATGTTTTCTTTTTCTATTAATATGAATCTTGTTCATGCTGCCGTATTCTTTGCTGACGTTTCAATTCTGATTGTGAAACGTAAAACAATCCAATCACGATTAGAAGGGGTTAACTTCAGATGAAATTATATATGTATGTTCTGTACATATGAATATCGCCGGTGCAAAATGATCGTTATTGGATTATGTTTTAAGTTTCACGGTCCAAATTGCAGCGTTATAAAAAAATACCGTAGCATGGACAAGAATTCTACAAACAAAATAAGAAAATATTCCAAAGACGAGGTCAATCAGTTGAATTCACCGAAATTCACACGGGCAATATTGCAGAAAATTGCTCCTTGCATTCGAATTACTGCAATCGAATGTCTCATCGAGAGCCTTGGGATTCGCATCCTGAGTTCCAATTTCATATGTACATTCTCGGCATATGAAATTGGCTGACGATGCGATGAGAGGACGACGAGACGTGAGGACGACGAGACGAGAGGACGACGAGACGACGCGACGAGAGGACGACGCGATGAGACGAGAGGACGACGCGACGAGACGAGAGGACGACGCGACGAGAGGACGACGAGACGAGAGAACGACGAGACGAGAGGACGACGAGACGAGAGGACGACGCGACGAGAGGGCGACGGGACGAGAAAACGACGGGACGAGAGGACGACGAGAGGACGACGCGACGAGAGGACGATGCGAGGACGACGAGAGAACGACGGGACGAGAGGACGATGAGAGGATGACGCGACGAGAGGACGATGCGAAGACGACCAGAGGACGACGAGAGGACGACGCGACGAGAGGACGATGCGAGGACGACGAGAGAACGACGGGACGAGAGGACGATGAGAGGATGACGCGACGAGAGGACGATGCGAAGACGACCAGAGGACGACGAGAGGACGACGAGTGGACGATGCGAAGACGACGAGAGGACGATGCGAAGACGACGAGAGGACGATGCGAAGACGACGAGAGGACGATGCGAAGACGACGAGAGGACGATGCGAAGACGACGAGAGGACGATGCGAAGACGACGAGAGGACGATGCGAAGACGACGAGAGGACGATGCGAAGACGACGAGAGGACGATGCGAAGACGACGAGAGGACGATGCGAAGACGACGAGAGGACGATGCGAAGACGACGAGAGGACGATGCGAGGACGACGAGAGGACGATGCGAGGACGACGAGAGGACGATGCGAGGACGACGAGAGGACGATGCGAGGACGACGAGAGGACGACGAGAGGACGACGAGAGGACGACGAGAGGACGACGAGAGGACGACGAGAGGACGACGAGAGGACGACGAGAGGACGACGAGAGGACGACGAGAGGACGACGAGAGGACGACGAGAGGACGACGAGAGGACGACGAGAGGACGACGAGAGGACGACGAGAGGACGACGAGAGGACGACGAGAGGACGACGAGAGGACGACGAGAGGACGACGAGAGGACGACGAGAGGACGACGAGAGGACGACGAGAGGACGACGAGAGGACGACGAGAGGACGACGAGAGGACGACGAGAGGACGACGAGAGGACGACGAGAGGACGACGAGAGGACGACGAGAGGACGACGAGAGGACGACGAGAGGACGACGAGAGGACGACGAGAGGACGACGAGAGGACGACGAGGGGACGACGATAGGACGACGAGAGGACGACGAGCGGACGACGAGAGGACGACGAGAGGACGACGAGAGGACGACGAGAGGACAACGGGACGAGAGCACGACGAGAGGACGACGAGAGGACGACGAGAGGACGACGAGAGGACGACGGGACGAGAGCACGACGAGAGGACGACGAGAGGACGAGAGGACGAGAGGACGAGAGGACGACGAGAGGACGACGAGAGGACGACGAGAGGACGACGAGAGGACGACGAGAGGACGACGAGAGGACGACGAGAGGACGACGAGAGGACGACGAGAGGACGACGAGAGGACGACGAGAGGACGACGAGAGGACGACGAGAGGACGACGAGAGGACGACGAGAGGACGACGAGAGGACGACGAGAGGACGACGAGAGGACGACGAGAGGACGACGAGAGGACGACGAGAGGACGACGAGAGGACGACGAGAGGACGACGAGAGGACGACGAGAGGACGACGAGAGGACGACGAGAGGACGACGAGAGGACGACGAGAGGACGACGAGAGGACGACGAGAGGACGACGAGAGGACGACGAGAGGACGACGAGAGGACGACGAGAGGACGACGAGAGGACGACGAGAGGACGACGAGAGGACGACGAGAGGACGACGAGAGGACGACGAGAGGACGACGAGAGGACGACGAGAGGACGACGAGAGGACGACGAGAGGACGACGAGAGGACGACGAGAGGACGACGAGAGGACGACGAGAGGACGACGAGAGGACGACGAGAGGACGACGAGAGGACGACGAGAGGACGACGAGAGGACGACGAGAGGACGACGAGAGGACGACGAGAGGACGACGAGAGGACGACGAGAGGACGACGAGAGGACGACGAGAGGACGACGAGAGGACGACGAGAGGACGACGAGAGGACGACGAGAGGACGACGAGAGGACGACGAGAGGACGACGAGAGGACGACGAGAGGACGACGAGAGGACGACGAGAGGACGACGAGAGGACGACGAGAGGACGACGAGAGGACGACGAGAGGACGACGAGAGGACGACGAGAGGACGACGAGAGGACGACGAGAGGACGACGAGAGGACGACGAGAGGACGACGAGAGGACGACGAGAGGACGACGGGACGAGAGCACGACGAGAGGACGACGGGACGAGAGCACGACGAGAGGACGACGAGAGGACGAGAGGACGAGAGGACGACGGGACGAGAGGACGACGAGAGGACGACGGAGACGAGAGGACGACGGAGACGAGAGGACGACGGAGACGAGAGGACGACGGAGACGAGAGGACGACGAGACGTGAGGACGACGAGACGTGAGGACGACGAGACGAGAGGACGACGAGACGACGAGACGAGAGGACGAGAGGACGACGGGACGAGAGGACGACGGGACGAGAGGACGACGGGACGAGAGGACGACGGGACGAGAGGACGACGGGACGAGAGGACGATGAGAAGAGAGGACGACGCGACGAGAGGACGACGAGAAGAAAGGACGACGCGACGAAACGAGAGGACGACGCGACGAGAGGACGACGCGACGAGAGGACGACGCGACGAGAGGACGACGGGACGAGAGGAAAATCCACATATGTACCTTGAAGTTTTTTTTTTTTTTCTTGGCGCAGAACTTTTTTTTTTTTTATTTAAAGAAGTTATGTTTGCGATGAGCAACAAGTTCTTGGGATTAAAAGGGTTAAATCTACACAAAAATAAAAACCTTTGTGAACTCTATCGCAGAAAGTACGAATTTATTAGGCAATAAAAACGTTGTGAACTGTTTATATTATTTTTTTTTGTACGATTTCGTACACCATCTTCTTGCGAAAGTACGGCATCTGGTTCTGTCCGAATGTTATCTTCTTGTTTGCAGTTAAGAATTCTGCAAACATGCAGGCGAACACACCGCAGTCGTAATCGTTGTTTTGGAGCGGAATGTTCTTGACTGACGAAAACGTCCAATCGGACATTTCGAATTTCGTCTTCTTCTTTGTCAGACTTTCTTCTTTTAAATATCGTCGCAGTGTGTCGATACAATTTTTATTTTCTCGGCCGAGACTATCGTAATGTTCGATCCGGTTTTTTCGAAAGTCGACGATGGCAACGGTCCAATGATTTCCCGAATGTACTGGGACAACGATGAGATCTTTTTTAAAGATATCCGTTTTTTGTCCACTTCTGTACCGCCACGTGTCCACCGGAAAAAAGTTTGTGATAGAAGAAGGTATTCATCGCGTGGACGGTTGGATACCCTTCTTCATCCGATCTGACGACGATGAGATTTAAATAAAAATTTATGATCTCATCGTTCAGCCAGTTTCCCGCGTCGAGGGTGCGTATATCCTTCAGTAGGATGCGTTGGCCAAAGCTCTCGACGAGACACTCCGTCGGTCGATCGAATTTGAGTGCGTCAGAAACTTTAACTAACATCGCCCCCGTCAGTTCGGGTAAATATAAAGTATCTTCGTCTTTTGAATGTTTTCTTTTTCTATTAATATGAATCTTTTTCATGCTGCCGTATTCTTTGCTGACGTTTCAATTCTGATTGTGAAACGTAAAACAATCCAATCACGATTAGAAGGGGTTAACTTCAGATGAAATTATATATGTATGTTCTGTACATATGAATATCGCCGGTTCAAAATGATCGTTATTGGATTATGTTTTAAGTTTCACGGTCCAAATTGCAGCGTTATAAAAAAATACCGTAGCATGGACAAGAATTCTACAAACAAAATAAGAAAATATTCCAAAGACGAGGTCAATCAGTTGAATTCACCGAAATTCACACGGGCAGTATTGCAGAAAATTGCTCCTTGCATTCGAATTACTGCAATCGAATGTCTCATCGAGAGCCTTAGGATTCGCATCCTGAGTTCCAATTTCATATGTACATTCTCGGCATATGAAATTGGCTGACGATGCGATGAGAGGACGACGAGACGTGAGGACGACGAGACGAGAGGACGACGAGACGACGCGACGAGAGGACGACGCGACGAGACGAGAGGACGACGAGACGAGAGGATGACGCGACGAGAGGACGACGAGAAGAGAGGACGACGCAACGAGAGGACGACGAGACGAGAGAACGACGAGAAGAGAGGACGACGGAGACGAGAGGACGACGAGAAGAAAGGACGACGCGACGAGACGAGAGGACGACGAGACGAGAGGACGGCGAGACGAGAGGACGGCGAGACGAGAGGACGGCGAGACGAGAGGACGGCGAGACGAGAGGACGACGAGAAGAGAGGACGACGAGACGAGAGGACGACGGAGACGAGAGGACGACGGAGACGAGGGGAGGACGGAGACGAGAGGACGACGGAGACGAGAGGACGACGGAGACGAGAGGACGACGGAGACGAGAGGACGACGGAGACGAGAGGACGACGGAGACGAGAGGACGACGGAGACGAGAGGACGACGGAGACGAGAGGACGACGGAGACGAGAGGACGACGGAGACGAGAGGACGACGGAGACGAGAGGACGACGGAGACGAGAGGACGACGGAGACGAGAGGACGACGGAGACGAGAGGACGACGGAGACGAGAGGACGACGGAGACGAGAGGACGACGGAGACGAGAGGACGACGGAGACGAGAGGACGACGGAGACGAGAGGACGACGGAGACGAGAGGACGACGGAGACGAGAGGACGACGGAGACGAGAGGACGACGGAGACGAGAGGACGACGGAGACGAGAGGACGACGGAGACGAGAGGACGACGGAGACGAGAGGACGACGGAGACGGCAGTATATCAGGTGCACACATAAAAAGTCGACACGAAGACAACTGGACACGAAGACTGTACACCGTGAACGTGGGCACGCAAACATATGACCACGAATAGACTGTACACCGAGTCAACTGTACACCGAAGGCAGTGAACACATTACCAACTGAACACTCGACAGCTGCACACCAATGACCGCATACTTCAGGGGGCTAGTCTCTAGTGATAGAGTATTTATGACCGTCGGTATGTAGTTACCGACCTATAAGTATCTGTATTTGTGGGAGCTTCAAACATAAGACTAACGCCGACGCGTGACTTTCATTTTAGTTATATTAGTTATAATTCATGTGCATAAAAAAGACCCGAAACGACGGCTAGTATAGAGAATAAAGAGCTTTGTGCCGCGAATAAAACCGAAGACTCCGTGCGTGGGAAAATCGAAAAGCGTCTTCACGGAACCACAGTTTGGTCGACGATGACTTTGTCAAGGTTGCGTCCAATTTGACGATCTCGAAGAAATTTGAGGCTCCGAGCAACGAGAGGCAAGAAGGTACGAATTTCTTGACTCTGGACATCTTATTTTTTTCTCGCGATTTATTAGCAAACGGAGTACTCGACATCCACGGTAAAATAAATTAGCTAATAAAAATAATGACTCAATATATATCGATTGTATTGTTTGTTGTCAATTTCAGTATTGTTGTCAATTTTAGGAAATTATAATCATTATAGCGTAAATTTTATTATTGCCGCGAAAATTAGATGCGGCATAGCTTAACGTAGTCCGCGCAATTAGAATCGATCCTGATCACGGTAGTGCGATGGACAAGCGTACCGATGATCGATTGGTGATTGATGGATGAGGTAGGAGGGGAAAAATGAGGAACGTTAGGGCGAATGCGAGCGAGACCAGTCTCGAACGGGAGGGAAAACGAGAAGTGCGAAACGATTACGTAAACGAGCACGCGGATTTACGAGCTATTGCTCGTTAACTCCGCGTGCTCCGCGTACAATTGCAAGTTCGCGCAGGAGATTCGGTCAGCCGTGTGGTCAAAGTGAGTTATTATATTTCGACGAGGTAGACCGAGATTGCCGCATCAAAAATCTGCACATGAACAAGTTAGTTCCTTTTAATAAACATTTTGCATATTCGCATTTCCATTTGCCCGGTATGCTAGTAGCTAAAAAAAATTGATTTTACGGGCACTCTGAAAATAAATATTTATTTTCATTAAATAAGTAATTATATAGGATAGAGCGGGGCAAAATGGGACAGCGGGGCAAAACGGGACAGCGAGCAAAACTCAAGTTTCCAATAATTTTTGGATGTCCCATTTTGCCCTGTTGATACACCCGGATTGTTTGTCCCGTTTTGCCCCATTTTCCCATCCAAACATGGTCTAGCAATCCGGTAGACATAAAGTCGAAATTGTTCTCGGATTTCTGTTCAACGAAAACACATACACAAAATATTGTCGAGAATTTGTTTTATTACCGTTAGCAACACTTTTTGGGACGCGCGATAATCCCTCTAATAAATTATATTATATAAGTCGTAACAATAGTTATTCCTTCACCATAGATGATATGGATTGAAGGGCAGCGAAAGGATTCACACGTATATTGGTGGAACAATCATACGTATCATCTCGATACCCGCTACAAGGAAACGCCGTATAAATATTATCGGTGTACTTTACGGAAAACTACGTGCAATTGCTACGTGTTCTGCGATGAAACCGGGAAGCTCACATTGATAAATAAACAGACGCATGCCCCCCCTGATATCACATTCGATGACCGAAAATTCAACCACGAGTTGGTGGTGTTGGCGCGAACTACTTTTTTGAGTCCGGAGGAAATTATCGATCAGGCCTCTCGAACGTTCGTGAAATATATTATATAATATTATAAGTCGTACAGACAGTCTACATTTTCGCAAAACACATATAGATATCCGGGATGTGCTGAGCATGTATCGACGACGAGCATGAGGGTGAAGATTAGTCGGGAGAGGCAAAAACGATTTCCTCCCGTTCCGAAAACTCTCGAAGGATTAGGTGGCATATTGGACAATTTTCCCCCCTTCGAAGATATGTATCGCGGACGTGTCACGGATAGGAATGGAAAATCGGCGGTTCTCTTTGCAAGCCAAGAAATGTTAGACTTCGTAAAGGTTGCAAAGGAACTTCATATTGATGCAACGTTTGCAGTGAGTGAAATTTGTTTAGATTTTCTTATTGATACCCTTAAAAACTGTGACGAGTGACAAGTGTTTGTAAAAATTGCTGCTTGTGCCGATCTAGCGGCACAATACTTAGAAGACAAAAGCTGAATAATTATCCTAAAGACGATTATGCCTTGTAAACGGGAAAGGATTAGCAATCATTGAGCCGTACCACGTTAAATTGAAAATTTATAATTATATCAAAATCATTTTTGCTAATATTCTTAATTCTGTGAAGGTTGTTCCCCGACGCCCAGGAGTAGCTCAACTGTGGATCGTTTTTCTGCGCATCAGGGATAAGGTCAGTTTTTCTAAAAATACACGCATCTACAAAACACATATATATCCTGCCTTCCCTTATTCCTCTCCTTCATTGTATAGGGTTTTCCTGCGATATACGTCCTATGCGAAAATCGTACCACCTCCGTGTATAATAAAGTGTGGGAGCGCATTTTGGAGCTTGCTCCAGAACTGAGAGAAAACTTACGCGCCGTCGTCACTGACTTTGAAAAAGCCGCTGTATCGAGTTTAAGAACGACATTTCCTCGATTGAAAATTCGCGGATGCTGGTTCCACTTCTGCCGAGTACGATGAAATTTTTATCAATACGGAAAATCGATCAGGGTTTATTTGAACCTTAATTAATGGTTTACCCCCTTGAAGTATGGTGTTTTATATATTTGATAACTTCAGTAACTATAAAAACAAGATATCTGTAAATTAACGTTTCCAATTTTGTTTAAATATTCCGAGATAATAAGTGCTTAAGCATTTGAGGACTGAATTTAAATTTGGTAATAATTTGTCAAACCGTTTACAAAATACATGTCTTTTGAGATAGTAGGAATTTACTACTGCGCTCCAATGGGTTAAAAAGCACGTTGTTTTATTTTATCTGACCCTATGCGGCGCGGCATAACATTATAATCTTCGTATTTTCTTGCTCAGGCTACTCTCCGGAAGTGGAGAGAACTCCGATTAACACGGGCACCGAAAGAAATCCTGCATTTGACGTGGGGGTTGCCGATGCTGCCACCGGATCGAATGGCTGAGGGAATTCAAGCTCTCACGACCATTAGTGATCTGGAAGCATATGCTGCCTTCCCCAAAATAACGGAGTATATAACGTACCTTCGGCGGCAATGGCTGCCACTGGCAAATGTTGTGAGCGTACAGGGATCGCCAATACGTACGAACAACGTCGTAGAAGCCTTTAATCGCCGTTCAACGATCAAATTGGGCGGGTCACATCCAGCTCTTTATACGTTTCTACGTACGTATTAATCTTGTAATACCAATAAACAGCTGTCGGTAATTAACGGGTCAATTATAGGCATATTAATGTCTGTTACAGATAATCTGCAAAATGAAATATATAGCCAAAATACGAAGCTCGAGCGGTTATTGGAACGAAAGGGAAATGGTGTATCGAAGAAGATCTCCAAAGTATGGCTCCAGTTCGAGAAAAAATTAAAGATTGCCGAATCGATGCTTGAGTGTGGAAGGTAACATTTCGCTATTACAACAGATTCCAATGTTGTTTAACGTCGTTGATAGCATTTTTATACACTTTCAAGTAACACATTTATTTACAAGGATATTTATTATTCACAGGTATGACGTAAAGGATTTTTTAACCGAGGTCACAAGCCATGCTCAAACACAGGACATCGAGGATCGGGCGCGTTTACTGCGACCTGGTAAACTTTCATGTTTTCCCCAAAACTTGTCAAGAGACTTTTTAGCTACTTTAATGATTAATGATCAGATTAAATCAAATTATACTTCCGTTTACTTTTTAGATGGTGAACGGGGCCATGAATTGCCGAACGCAGTGGAGATGAATGATCCACCAAACGTCTATGGGCCAGGTAGGATATCAATACCAACATTTATTTCAAAAAACACTATATTTCGTATAGTTCCTAAATTTTGTTTACATTCCGGCTAATCCTTCCTACAATTGCATTTTAATCTTAAAAAATAGTACCTACTGATCCGATGGAATCGCGTGCTCCGCGCAATGGACCAAGACGCAAATGGGACAAGAATACTGTGTCGAAGAACAGCTGTGGTAATTCGATCTTTTTTTAAATCGTTTATTCTTCCGGTGGAGGTACGAATCTACATTCGAGAGCTCCAGAGACGGCACAATACATTCTGTATGGGTTTTTCTAGGCGAAGTGAACGATGGTGACGTCGAATATTCAGATCCTGATGGCAAGTTGATACAACTTATAATCATTTATAAGAGTATTTTAAAGGGTTAAAACACCCTGAAACATTTTTTAAATAAATTTTCACTTTTAATGTTTTTAAAAAAATCCTATGATGCGTGATAGATGTCGTTATTATTAAATTATAATTTTCTCCAATGCTGAACATTGTGTTTAAAGCATTTTTTTTTCTTTAGATGAGGATGACCTTCTCGAACTTCAATTCGATCAAAGCGTCGGGGCTACAGTCAACGAGGACAAAATTGGATCGGCTCATGAGGGCAGCGAGAATGGCAACGATGAACCGACTTCAGAATCTAATGGTAACTTCATACTACTTCATACTTCATTATTTGTGGAGGGACGTATGCTCCGTTACCGACACCCCGGTTTGTTGATGTATTAAAACTGTGATTGATTCTGTTCTTAGATGAAGACGATCTCATTAACATTGAATACGACGACACCATCCGGTCGAAAGTCGATGAGTACGGAGGTCGAGCGGTGGATGGCACAACACAGAAAAATACAGTCCAGAAAATCGAGCCTCAACCATTAGTAGCTGGATCCGACGGTAAGTTTAAATTCACTTTTGCTCATGGAAAAGTTGCATTGGTGGTCACCATGTTGAATTGATGGTGTGAGGAACATCTCGGTTTTAGCCAAGAATGATTCACGATTCAACCAGGAATACTTGGCAATGTGCAAGGAACTGCGTCTAGCTCCGAAATCTATGGACCGGCAACCGCGAGCGGCACGCATCGGAAGATATTTGTTTTCTGACACGGAAAGTTTATCGGAAAATGAACCTATCGGAGACGCTAAATCAATTTCAGATGGTGAGTTGATATTAATATTTTTTTTATATAACTTTGTTTACCTTACTACTCGAAAATCACGTGATAATTACAGCCCGGTACGCACCTTAATGACGTCCCTGGGATAGTGTAAATTCTCTGAAAATAAAATCATAATTATGGCCCAGTACGCGCCTTAATAACGTCCTTGGGATACTGAAACTACTCTGAAAATAAAATCATAATTATAGCCCAGTACGCGTCTTAATGACGTCCCTGGGATCATCAAAATACTCTGAAAATAAAATCATCATTACAGCCCAGTACGCGCCTTAATGACGTCCCTGGGATACTAAAACTACTCTGAAAATGAAATCATAATTATTGCCCAGTACGCGCCTTAATGACGTCCCTGGGATCCTCCAAATACTCTGAAAATAAAATCATAATTACAGCCCAGTACTCGCCTTAATGACGTCCCTAGGATACTCTAACACTCTTAAAATAAAGTTGTAATTATCATCCATCAGTTAATGACTAATGAGATTTTTGCAGATTCCGTAGATGAACGAATTCGTTACATGCTCGAGAATCCAATTATAATGCCGGTTCTTGACGATAAGTCCGACGATTCAAAGGCGCCATCAATGAGTGATTCGGGTAACTATCTTTGATAGATTTGTAGATAATACATGTATAATATATGGGAAATATAGGCATTTTATTTGATTGCATTTTCCTCCTATCTAAATATATCTACGACCAGAAATTTATCGAAGTAATCGATAGACTTTATCACTAGTGTGCTTCTACACTCATTGGCTTGGAAGTTACTTCTTACACGAAATTAAAACTCGTGCCAATAGTGTTTAAATATTAATCCCGTTTTCTTTCACTATTAGAAATATGGCTCGCATGTTTTCCGAATGCGACCAACGTCCCTGCGAATTCGGCCATGCAAGGGACAATCGACGATAAACCGGAGGATCGTTCGGACGAAAGTAAACACATATTTCCGATCGTGCCAATCGACGACGACAACGACGAGATACCGAAAAAGATACCGAAAACCGTTTCCTTTTCGCACGACTCTGGTAAATGGAAATAATATTTTTTTCTCTTTCTATCGTTCCCTCGCTTCATTATGTTTTTTATTTATTTATTTATTTATTTATTTATTTATTACACGGGACGAGCCCTTAAGTTAAGATAGATGAAGAGTGAGACTGAGGTATGCGTTTTTTCGTAACTCCGCGAAAAAAACGCCTCAAAAACGTGCTTACTCTCTCGTACAATATATACAGCCCGTCTTTTAACATATCGAAATATTAATACTAACAATAATTTTCTCTACCCATAAATAGACGTTTTCCGATGGTTGTTTCCGGACGCAACGATGCCAGAAGTAATCGAATCTGTCGAGTCGGTCATTCTTGCGAACGGTCTGAAGTCGGATCATTCTATACAAATAGACGGCAGGGTCTATACGGCAATTAACACGTGCGCCTTCGATTCTCTCGTCCACATCATAATGACAAGTGCACTGGACCACCCGGACTATGCCGCTCGTGTCAAAGGATTGACAAACAGACTACTTAAATTTGTCTGGGAGTTGATCGACACCGGAGTTACATCGAAGATTCTCGACGAAAGGTTGCATTTTCTTCTGAAAAGTTATCCGATCACACCGCGGCTGGACGCCAAAGGAGATTCTGTAGTGCATATCATTAATGCACTGGATAGCATCGGGAACACCGTCAAAAACACTCTGGAATCGGAGCCAAGTGGTTTTAGAATGGCGGAATGTTCGCATTGTGGAAGTTGGAAACATTCGGATGCTTATATATCGCCGAATTATGACACTGTTGTCGAGAAAGGATTTGGAGCACTGGCTGAAGCCCTAAAATCGGCACCAGTCATCTCTAATATCAAGTGTCCCCGAAAATATTGTCCGGGAACGTACAACTTAACTTTTGAGACGAACTTCCATCTCTTCATCGAACTCGACATCCGGACGCATGCATCAGGTCCCCAAAGTCTGCGAGCGCAACTGAAGAAACTTCCGGAAGAAATAAAACTACAAGGACAAGAATACCGGTAAAGTTCTAGTTCTAATTATATAATGCCTCAATTCTTGATAAGCGGGAGGAAAGGTGATTTCCTGGGAGGAAAGTTTCACGCTTCCTGTTTCGTTTATATGCAGAATTTAATTCAATAAATTCTTTTTTTAAAATTATAAATAATAATGATCAATATTAAAAAATCTAAAAAATATTTAAGTGCTTTTGGGAATTAGCTCAATCTTATAAAAAATCGTGGGCCAAATCGAAGATGTGAAGGGTCGGACTCAGATCGATTTAGTATGGAATACATAATATACTATCTTGCTGTTTTTTTTTTTTCTAATTTTTGTTCATGTTCTAAATTTTCAGCATTACCGGAATAGTGGGATTCGGCAGTGGACACTTCATAGCATACTGTCGGCGATTCGACGGACAATGGCATATCTACAATGACATGTGTACCAAGGTCACTGTGTGCAAAGATGACAAGGAAATCGAGCCGCACCTTGCAGTGTATATCCGGCAGTATAAAGAAGCGCAACGTTTTCCATCGATCGGCGCTTGATATACGCATGACAAATATTCGTACGTCGCATGTGCGGCGGCAGGATTCGCAGAGGCAAATACTTGCGTTACACACCGAACAACCCTGCGCAGGCGAAATCATCCCTTTTTTCATTCTGCTTTATTTTTCCGCTGTTTCTCGCTTACTTGACAGCATCAGTAAACGCAAATACCGCGCGCGAATGGTTTTGCGAGATAAATAATTAATTAAGACTGTTCGTGAACTTCACGCAGTGCAAAGTATTGGCATGTGGTTATAGCTTTGTCTCTCGGAACATCTTGAGTTGTAAATATAGTTAAGGGCTCGGAAATGTAAATTACTGCCGTTTTAACATATGTAATTGGTAATTGGTAATCCGTCGGATTTTTTTCCCAATAATAAGTTAAGCTGAAACAATAATTTCGTGTATTTACGAAAGTTAAGTTATAAACATTGGTTATCAATCTTTAAATCTATGTCTCGAAGCAAATGGTTAAATTTTTTTATTTGCGATAATGTAAATCAATGTTTCATGCAGGATCAGGTTTACGTTCCAGGTCGCCCTGTGAATAATTTTAAACAATAAACATTTGCTGATCTTGACGAAAATCGATCGATAAAACCTCCTTATCAATCTCCGTATCGAAATAATGTAAAAAAAATGCAATAAAATCTATTTTCTCGAGGCAGATTGTTACATTTTTATCTACGATATTTTAAATCAATGTTTATTGCAGAATCAAAAATTGCATTCCTTCCTCGATGTTGTTCCAAGCAGTGCGGACGCAATGCATGCTTTTAGGGGATGGACCTTCCTGTTTTACCAACGGATTGAGGCAATTTTGTAGAATGGACTTTACATCATTAATGTGCTACCCGTATACTTAAAATTTAACCGAAATAATACTAGCTATTTCGTTTACCAACCATAAATGCTTTGGCGTGCGTCTGAATTTCTGTTTAAAACGTTCAAGAAATGAAGAAAATCGAATATGACGGATTGTTGCGTAAACCAATACAGCTAGCCGTTCAGAATTTCAACAGCATCTATTTTGTAGGATGTGACATATTCCGGAACTCACATACAAATGGTTTGGTGCTTGTGCGAGTGTGTATATGAAAATTGGACTGGTAATGCAATCTTTCCGTTTTCGCTGAAATATAAAAAAAAAAATCGGAAACATTTCAATATAAAATTTTGAAAAGATATTTTCACAATTTGTATAATAAGTTTATAAATATTTATAAACATTGATAAAATATTATCAATGTTTCAACAAAATATTTTTGAAACCTTTCCAAAATATTTCGTGCTGTGTGGGTAGTAAAAATACATCTAGTATGAGCAGTCATCAAAATGGGTTCGTGTCATGAAAGTGTCATGACTGCGTATCATCGCGTTGCGAACTAGCGCCTCTTTTATATTGCCGCAATAAAGCATGAGCATTTGACTCCTGAAATAGTCTGCGCTTGTGTTGAGTTGTCGTGTGGTCAGTTTTGGAGGTGTTCAGTTGGTAATGTGCCCACTGCCTCGGTGTCGATTTGACTTGGTGTACAGTTTACTCGTGGTCATCTGTTTGCGTGCCCACATTCACGGTGTACAGTCTTCGTGTCCAGTTGTCTTCGTGTCCACTTTTTATGTGTGCACCTGATATACTGCCACGGAGACGAGGGGACGACGGAGACGAGGGGACGACGGAGACGAGGGGACGACGGAGACGAGGGGACGACGGAGACGAGGGGACGACGGAGACGAGGGGACGACGGAGACGAGGGGACGACGGAGACGAGGGGACGACGGAGACGAGGGGACGACGGAGACGAGGGGACGACGGAGACGAGGGGACGACGGAGACGAGGGGACGACGGAGACGAGGGGACGACGGAGACGAGGGGACGACGGAGACGAGGGGACGACGGAGACGAGGGGACGACGGAGACGAGGGGACGACGGAGACGAGGGGACGACGGAGACGAGGGGACGACGGAGACGAGGGGACGACGGAGACGAGGGGACGACGGAGACGAGGGGACGACGGAGACGAGGGGACGACGGAGACGAGGGGACGACGGCGACGAGGGGACGACGGCGACGAGGGGACGACGGAGACGAGGGGACGACGGAGACGAGGGGACGACGGAGACGAGGGGACGACGGTGACGAGGGGACGACGGAGACGAGGGGACGACGGAGACGAGGGGACGACGGAGACGAGGGGACGACGGAGACGAGGGGACGACGGAGACGAGGGGACGACGGTGACGAGGGGACGACGGTGACGAGGGGACGACGGTGACGAGGGGACGACGGTGACGAGGGGACGACGGTGACGAGGGGACGACGGTGACGAGGGGACGACGGTGACGAGGGGACGACGGTGACGAGGGGACGACGGTGACGAGGGGACGACGTTGACGAGGGGACGACGGTGACGAGGGGACGACGGTGACGAGGGGACGACGGTGACGAGGGGACGACGGTGACGAGGGGACGACGGTGACGAGGGGACGACGGTGACGAGGGGACGACGGTGACGAGGGGACGACGGTGACGAGGGGACGACGGTGACGAGGGGACGACGGTGACGAGGGGACGACGGTGACGAGGGGACGACGGTGACGAGGGGACGACGGTGACGAGGGGACGACGGTGACGAGGGGACGACGGTGACGAGGGGACGACGGTGACGAGGGGACGACGGTGACGAGGGGACGACGGTGACGAGGGGACGACGGTGACGAGGGGACGACGGTGACGAGGGGACGACGGTGACGAGGGGACGACGGTGACGAGGGGACGACGGTGACGAGGGGACGACGGTGACGAGGGGACGACGGTGACGAGGGGACGACGGTGACGAGGGGACGACGGTGACGAGGGGACGACGGTGACGAGGGGACGACGGTGACGAGGGGACGACGGTGACGAGGGGACGACGGTGACGAGGGGACGACGGTGACGAGGGGACGACGGTGACGAGGGGACGACGGTGACGAGGGGACGACGGTGACGAGGGGACGACGGTGACGAGGGGACGACGGTGACGAGGGGACGACGGTGACGAGGGGACGACGGTGACGAGGGGACGACGGAGACGAGGGGACGACGGAGACGAGGGGACGACGGCGACGAGGGGACGACGGAGACGAGGGGACGACGGAGACGAGGGGACGACGGAGACGAGGGGACGACGGTGACGCGGGGACGACGGAGACGAGGGGACGACGGAGACGAGGGGACGACGGAGACGAGGGGACGACGGAGACGAGGGGACGACGGTGACGAGGGGACGACGGTGACGAGGGGACGACGGTGACGAGGGGACGACGGTGACGAGGGGACGACGGTGACGAGGGGACGACGGTGACGAGGGGACGACGGTGACGAGGGGACGACGGTGACGAGGGGACGACGGTGACGAGGGGACGACGGTGACGAGGGGACGACGGTGACGAGGGGACGACGGTGACGAGGGGACGACGGTGACGAGGGGACGACGGTGACGAGGGGACGACGGTGACGAGGGGACGACGGTGACGAGGGGACGACGGTGACGAGGGGACGACGGTGACGAGGGGACGACGGTGACGAGGGGACGACGGTGACGAGGGGACGACGGTGACGAGGGGACGACGGTGACGAGGGGACGACGGTGACGAGGGGACGACGGTGACGAGGGGACGACGGTGACGAGGGGACGACGGTGACGAGGGGACGACGGTGACGAGGGGACGACGGTGACGAGGGGACGACGGTGACGAGGGGACGACGGTGACGAGGGGACGACGGTGACGAGGGGACGACGGTGACGAGGGGACGACGGTGACGAGGGGACGACGGTGACGAGGGGACGACGGTGACGAGGGGACGACGGTGACGAGGGGACGACGGTGACGAGGGGACGACGGTGACGAGGGGACGACGGTGACGAGGGGACGACGGTGACGAGGGGACGACGGTGACGAGGGGACGACGGTGACGAGGGGACGACGGAGACGAGGGGACGACGGTGACGAGGGGACGACGGTGACGAGGGGACGACGGTGACGAGGGGACGACGGTGACGAGGGGACGACGGTGACGAGGGGACGACGGTGACGAGGGGACGACGGTGACGAGGGGACGACGGTGACGAGGGGACGACGGTGACGAGGGGACGACGGTGACGAGGGGACGACGGTGACGAGGGGACGACGGTGACGAGGGGACGACGGTGACGAGGGGACGACGGTGACGAGGGGACGACGGTGACGAGGGGACGACGGTGACGAGGGGACGACGGCGACGAGGGGACGACGGTGACGAGGGGACGACGGTGACGAGGGGACGAGGGGACGGGAGGACGAGGGGACGGGAGGACGAGGGGACGGGAGGACGAGGGGACGGGAGGACGAGGGGACGGGAGGACGACGGTGACGAGGGGACGACGGCGACGAGGGGACGACGGTGACGAGGGGACGACGGGACGACGACGTACTAAAATCGCCTGTACATTATTTATGGGTTAAAATGGTTTTTATTAATATAACATACCCGGGTTTAATATCTTACAATTTGTTTTTTATGAATACAATTAAATATTCATTATTTTTATCGAAATTTCGACTTCTTCTCGTCGTTGTCCTCGTGAAATCCGTTGTACAATAAAAAATAAAAAAATAAATAATATTTTCGTTCGTTGTTGTTGTTATAATAGTTAGTTTTGTTTCTTCGTCCATGGTCTTCTTTGAAAGTTAAAATTCCTTTGCGCCAAACTCTTCTGGATAACGAATTCAATTCGCTCCATCAACTTTCGCTCCATTTCTTCTCGCTCGGTTCGTTCTCGTTGTTGCCCCTCAGTCCTTTCTCTATCCTCCCGCTCTCGTCGCTCAGCCCGTTCTAAATCTTCCCTCTGTCTCTCTCTTTGCGCGTTTCGCCGTTGTTGCTCCTGTCTTCCCTCTCGAAATTGGGATCTTGGTTTCCTATACCTAGTTGTAATTAAACGAAAATATTTAACGATAATGGTGGTTGACGTGCTCCGCGCGCTCGCAGAATTTGTCCGAGTGCCTGTGAGTATCGGAATATGTTAATTTACCTTTGGATTTTTCCGTTTGAAAATCTGCCTCCGCGTTTCAGTTTATTATCGTTCTTTCCATTTTCTTTTTCTTGTGATCCACTTTCTTTCTCTTCATCTTGTTTTTCTACGTTTTCTATTTTACTTCCTCGCACCCCACCCATTTTTATTTTTATATATACGCTTGTTTAATCTTTCTTTCTTGACGTTTCCTCGTAATGACGTTTAGTCAAAATATGAAATTGAATAATAAAACAAATAAATAATCTTAACTATATTCACATCGTTACTCTTTTTTTATGTGAGGTAAACACACTTATGTGAGTAACGATGTGAATATAGTTAAGATTATTTATTTGTTTTATTATTCAATTTCATATTTTGACTAAACGTCATTACGAGGAAGCGTCAAGAAAGAAAGATTAAACAAGCGTATATATAAAAATAAAAATGGGTGGGGTGCGAGGAAGTAAAATAGAAAACGTGGAGAAACAAGATGAAGAGAAAGAAAGTGGATTACAAGAAAAACAAAATGGAAAGAACGATAATAAACTGAAACTCGGAGGCAGATTTTCAAACGGAAAAATCCAAAGGTAAATTAACATATTCCGATACTCACAGGCACTCGGACAAATTCTGTGAGGGCGCGGAGCACGTCAATCACCATTATCATTAACTATTTTCATTTAATTACAACTAGGTATAGGAAACCAAGATCCCAATTTCGAGAGGGGAGACAGGAGCAACTACGGCGAAACGCGCAAAGAGAGAGACAGAGGGAAGATGTAGAACGGGCTGAGCGACGACAGAGGGAGGATAGAGAAAGGACTGAGCGGCAACAACGAGAACGAAGCGAGCGAGAAGAAATGGAGCGAAAGTTGATGGAGCGAATTGAATTCGTTATCCAGAAGAGTTTGGCGCAAAGGAATTTTAACTTTCAAAGAAGACCATGGACAAAGCAACAAAACTATTATAACAACAACAACGGACGAAAATATTATTATTTTTTTTTATTTTTTATTGAACGACGAATTTCACGAGGCAACGACGAGAACATTTCTATTAAAATAATGAACAATTAATTGTATTCAAGAAAAACAAATTATAAGATATTAAACCCGGGTATGTTATATTAATAAAAAGCATTTTCACCCATAAATAATGTACAGGCGATTTTAGTACGTCGTCGTCTCGTCTCGTCGTCCTCCCGTCCCCTCGTCCTCCCGACCCCTCGTCCTCCCGTCCCCTCGTCCTCCCGTCCCCTCGTCCTCCCGTCCCCTCGTCCTCCCGTCCCCTCGTCCTCCCGTCCCCTCGTCCTCCCGTCCCCTCGTCCTCCCGTCCCCTCGTCCTCCCGTCCCCTCGTCCTCCCGTCCCCTCGTCCTCCCGTCCCCTCGTCCTCCCGTCCCCTCGTCCTCCCGTCCCCTCGTCCTCCCGTCCCCTCGTCCTCCCGTCCCCTCGTCCTCCCGTCCCCTCGTCCTCCCGTCCCCTCGTCCTCCCGTCCCCTCGTCCTCCCGTCCCCTCGTCCTCCCGTCCCCTCGTCCTCCCGTCCCCTCGTCCTCCCGTCCCCTCGTCCTCCCGTCCCCTCGTCCTCCCGTCCCCTCGTCCTCCCGTCCCCTCGTCCTCCCGTCCCCTCGTCCTCCCGTCCCCTCGTCCTCCCGTCCCCTCGTCCTCCCGTCCCCTCGTCCTCCCGTCCCCTCGTCCTCCCGTCCCCTCGTCCTCCCGTCCCCTCGTCCTCCCGTCCCCTCGTCCTCCCGTCCCCTCGTCCTCCCGTCCCCTCGTCCTCCCGTCCCCTCGTCCTCCCGTCCCCTCGTCCTCCCGTCCCCTCGTCCTCCCGTCCCCTCGTCCTCCCGTCCCCTCGTCCTCCCGTCCCCTCGTCCTCCCGTCCCCTCGTCCTCCCGTCCCCTCGTCCTCCCGTCCCCTCGTCCTCCCGTCCCCTCGTCCTCCCGTCCCCTCGTCCTCCCGTCCCCTCGTCCTCCCGTCCCCTCGTCCTCCCGTCCCCTCGTCCTCCCGTCCCCTCGTCCTCCCGTCCCCTCGTCCTCCCGTCCCGTCGTCCTCTCGTCGTCCTCTCGTCGTCCTCTCGTCGTCCTCTCGTCGTCCTCTCGTCGTCCTCTCGTCGTCCTCTCGTCGTCCTCTCGTCGTCCTCTCGTCGTCCTCTCGTCGTCCTCTCGTCGTCCTCTCGTCGTCCTCTCGTCGTCCTCTCGTCGTCCTCTCGTCGTCCTCTCGTCGTCCTCTCGAATGAATAATTTTCGTTTTTTAAAAATTAGGTTTCCGGGGTATTTTGTTGAAGAATTGTATTTTTCATCAATTTGTTAATAACATTTTGGAATTATTATTATGTAAAATTAATCTTTTCAGCACCTTTTTTAATATGCTTGATTTTTTTTTAATTTTCATACCATCTAGAAGTGCTTGCAATTGCCTCTCATTTCTCTGAAACTTATGCGAAGAGAACACCATTCGCAAGAACTACCTTAATAATAGAGGATCGAAGTGCGGGGGCGGTATGCGCTTGACTTAATTGTGCTACGTAGAAATAATTGTATTATTCCGTCGTGAAGAATCCGTTCCAATTATACCGATTAGCACCAAACATTGGTAAAATGACCGAGACTTTAAGGAACTTTGGCATACACTCTGTATATGTTTAATTTCTTGCGTTGAAAATTGATAGTTTATGTCACCATGACGATTAACAAATGACAAAATTAACAACGATCTTGTCAATTATCAGCAGTCTTGTATGAGACCTGAAAACGAATAGAGGCGAAATAAACAGTGTAGCGAGAGTTAAGAAATTGCAAGATTCTAAGGAGTACAACATTGCGAATTGGCGAAGACGTCTGGCGGAACATTTTCCTGTTCCTTGATAGCAGTGTGTTCGGATTCATCGGATTCATCGGTAGAATCGATGTATCACGGGATTGTGTAGCACATTTCCAATTTATACGCGTAAACGAAGGTATTGTGTTTTTTTAATAGCTTCAGTTTCTTTTAATCGCAAATTTAATAACAATTTTTCATGTGCACCAAAGATGAATTTATGTTTCGTAGCGGTCGAGTTTGATCGCGGGAATTCTAGTTCGAGTCTCACTCCGAGTACTTTTTAATTTATGTTTAATTCACATTCCTCAGAATTTTTTTATTTCCGTCCTAAAAAATGTTGTTTATTGTAAAGATATTGATCATTGAAAATTTAAATTTGCCGTTAAAAGCGTTATTTTTGAAACAAGAGAGATTTAAAAATATATTTTTCAATTCGTTGCTATTATGCAACGCACGCACTTCAAATCTTACGAGACTGTATTATCCCTTCTCGTACCGAATACTCGTTCCACAAGGACCTAGAATTTGCCAAGACGCAACCTTCGAACGATTCGAATAACAAGTTTATATGTTTAAGGTAGTACTAGCACAATGACTGACGCCGCCTAAGTTCGAGAGAAAAAAGACAAAGATTACAAACACTTCTCGATGACAAAAAAATCTGAAAAAATTCTAGCATATAAAAGGTGCTGAAAAGATTGTTTGTGCATAATAATAATTTCAGAATGTTCAACACAAATTACTGAAAAAAAAAATTGTGCAACAAATTACCCGGCAACCAAATTTTTTTTTATTACGAAAATGATTTTTTAATTTTTCTGAATACGTATGAATTTTTTTCAGAATTTTATCTAATACTTGAAAATTACGATTTTAAACAAATTTTAACATAAAAGAAATGAATAACATTTTGGGATCATTATTATGGACGAACAATCTTATCAGCATCTTCCATAAGCTTGATTTTTTTCAGATTTTTATCCGATCGAGAAGTGTTTGTAATTTTCTTTTATTCTTCTCAAACTTACGCGGCGTCAGTCATTGCGCTAGTACTACCTTAAAAACGTATCTTGAAGTGTCTTTTTTTAATTACGCAGAAATCAATGTATTGTGAACATCTGTAATGTTTTGTGCGTAAGAGAAGGCATGGTCGTTGGCGATCGGCAAAAAGTCCTCAGTACTTGAACGATTAACAACCAGAGCTGGGCAAAATAGTCGAAAATACTCAATATACAAAATACAAAATACGACATGTATTTAAAATATAAAATACATTTTGTACTTAAAATACATTTATAAATATTTCGTTTAAGTACTTTCTAAAAAACCTCGTAACAATCAATAAATTTGTACGGTTGGATGGATGCATAGATGGATGAATTAGAACGGACGGACAAGGGGATCCATGTTCCACGAGCCCATGGTCATTGGGTTCATGAATCCATGGAATAGTATTTTGGACGCAAAAGTATTTTGTATTTTGTACTTAAAGGGCTCGAAAAATACTTAAAATATCGAAAAAGTATTTGAGTACTTGAAATACGTATTTAAAATACCTAAAATACATCAAGTATTTAAAATACTACCCAGCTCTGTTAACAACATAAACGATTCGGTGCGCACGCGAATTTCGGTCAAAATCTTCCGAGAAAGAAAATCGAATCCCCTCTGAAAAAAGACATGATACTCGATGATCGAAATGTATCGAAATCGGGATCGTCCGTTTCGTTAGTAAGATCGGCACACCTAACTTAAAAGAAATGAAATAAGCGCGAGCGAAGCGAGCGCGTTGTTGCTAGTATGATATGAAAAATTCTAGATTTCATATACGTCAAAAGGGCGTGCATACCAATTCTTTGTAGTTCTCCGAATATTCCAAAACCGTTTGAAAGTTGCTCACACAACAGATAATCACACATCAAGAGACGTGGTAGCTTCTCGACGCCAAGTACTTTAAAAAAGATTTTTAAGCGAGTTGAGCGAGACGCTACCAACTATATATACTCTAAAATGCCGGAAGTGGATCTTGCTTCTCGATTTTCTCGATAACGAAGCATCAGATCGGAATTCCAACGACACTTTTCTTGTGTATATATTGTAACGGGACAGACCCCCCCCCTGGCAGAGTCTGGCACTTTGCCACTAGATGGCCGGCTGGCGTCCGCTTCTCGCAAGCTAGACTGCCCCGGGATGGCCATAAAGGCTCTGCCTGTCCTCTCCTCTAGGTCCTTTCCCATCCTCAAAAGAATTGACCACTACCTCCTCGAGGTAACCCCAGAATGGGGCCTCGTTGTATTAGTTTGTAGACTGCGTAAGCACGTATGTTTCGACATACGTGTCTCTGAGCAAAGTAGGCTCACAGAGGAGAGTATTCGGCCTTGAACGTCGGGTCGACTTCATAGTCCCCGAATTGCAAGACCGAAGAACTCCTCTTTCCTTGTTCTCTCTCGCATATGTGGGAGAGCGGTCTGATAACGCATTCAATGCGTTATCAAGGGGACCAGCAATCCAGCTGCCTCCCTCTACCCCGAAGCATATGCGGGAATCCTTTCCTCCACACCTTATCCAGCCGGTCCAGTACCGAACTCTTACCTTCCATTCGGAAGAAGAAGATCTAAAAAAATCGGGAGTTCGATATTCCGCTCCCACGGAATATCGAAACGTTTCAATATATATAGGACACAAGCTTTTCAACGCGCCCAGTTGCGATTAGATGAAAAACATCGATAAATATTTCTGGTCAAAATTAGAATTTTTCAAACATCAAGTAACGAAAAAAAAATAATAAGGTAAAGAACCGAGTTTCTGACACTTCTACGCAGCTCTCGCACTTTAAGCGTGTAAAATCATAGGGATAAACAAGGAGGACCAAGAGCCGCAGTTTGTGAGTCCCCGAACGCCCGCTACCCATTGGCTGCATATCAAATGGTGGGGGGAGCCGACTATGCTAGAAGTACCCCTGTCACAAACTGGGTCCTTTCCCTTAATAAAAATTCAATTTTACAAATTTCTTTACATTTTAATTTTTTTTCTTTCTCCATAAAGTACTGGACATTCTTTGTGTTTATTGATGTCGCTTCATTATTTGATTGAAAATATTAGGGTTCATCGAGACGCGAGCGAGATATTGAGCAATATGCGTACCGGATGGAAAAAATTCCATTAATTTCATGAGAATTGATTTTGTAGGGATACGCCGTCGTAGGGTGTATCATTGATGTTTGTTAAGCTATGTTTGGCGACATATTTTCGGTATGAGTACTATGCACATCGCATCTAAGTATAATATAAAAATATTATCACTCTCACAGATAACTTCAAACAGTTCGAACTGACGTGTAGACAATTCAAAACCATAATGCCTCGAAACACCATCAATATCTCGAGAAACGATCCTTATAGACTGATCCAAGAGGGTCAGCTTGTAAAGTACGTTGTGACAAGTCAAATAGTTGTATATTTTCATTGTGTAAAAGCCTAAAAGTGACATTTATAGAGGCATTTAATAGTGACATCAAGACACAATTGAAATTTAAAACGCGGCAATTGAGTGTCTCAAAATGTTGTGCGATTATGTTAGTCACTTTTGGGGGTTTATAGGAATGGCCATAACCGATTTATATGATACTATTAATTCGGTAGCATCAACGGATATGTTAGTTATCACGTTGGATTACGGACAGTTAACGGCAACGAGGCCTTCATATTTATACTCGGCGATCGGCTTGGATTTTACACGATCGTTGTATTCCATGAGCCAAGGCAGATTGAAGGACTTGCATCTCTTAACGAGGTCTACAACCGAAGCGCTAAATTTTCATAGACTGCCTACCTATAATACAATATAATTTTTTGGCCATGAGATTTTATGGTTTTTCACGATCAGTGAATGTAGTATTCATTTGTGTAATAATTTCATTGATTACATAGATCATTCGGATTCGTTCCGCAACTGCGAGATATCGAAGATCGAATCAAAATTTACCCATAGAGGGAGTGTCCCATTTTGAGCTCCACATATTTTCCTCCACGCAGCTGGAGTTTTTCGGAACTCTAGAGAGCACTGAGTTACTTGAAACCGGATTTCGTATTACCATAGAGGATGAAGAACACGATTAATGGAATTCAGGCGATATAGTCCGGTCAATAGCTATATTACTTTTATATTTGCGTTTTTTTAGACAATCTTTTTAAGAAATTTTTATGACTCGTTCGCACCTATCGATTTCCGTTTCATTCACCATCTTACACAGAAGTTTGAACGTAAATTTAAAAAGGAATTGTGCAACAATCCTCGAGCTAATCGGCGTCTGAGAACGGCGACTGAACATGTAAAGCGTACATTGTTTTTTTTAATGGACCTTCATTGGTCGGATTAATAGAATGAGTAGATCTTAGACAGAATTCGTAAGTTATTTGAAATTCTGAGAACCAAAATTGTCAATAAATTGTCAGAGAAATATTTTCACCAGTAAAGAAACCGCTCCGATTATACCAATATGTAAGACATTAGTAAAGTGACCGAGACGTTAAAAAACTTTGACACACTTCGTATACGAAATGAACTATATATAGTTCATTTGTCGTGTAGATAGTTAATATGTTAACATGACGATTGATAAATGACGAAATTAACTGCGATCTTATCGTTTATCAACAGTCTTGTATGAGGCTTGAAAACAAATAGAGGTGGAACAAATCGTGTAACAAGAGTGAAGAAATTACGAGATTATAAGGAGTAAAACATCGCGAACTTCCAAAGATATCTTGCGAAGAATTTTCCTTTTTTCGGATTCATCGGTAGAAGCTGGTTATCACGGGATTGTTCAGCTCATTCCGAATTTATACGAGTAAAAAAGGTATTGTGTTTTTAAAGTAGTTGTAAAGATTCATTTTACCGGAAATGGGATAACAATTTTTATTACCGACTGCAGCATTTCACATGATATTGATTTTTTGTGAAATGTCTCGCTCTTTTCCAATGATGTATAACGCAGTTTTTAACGACGGTTCCAATATAACGCAGTCTTTAACAACGGAAAAAAAATAAATTAAAAAATGAGCAAAATGGCGGCCATTTGAAAGAGACGATTTTTAGATATTTTTTTCAACACTGAATCATTTTTTCATTATTGTTTATTTTTATATATGAAGTCGGCGAGGATTAAAGAATCTGTTGAATTATATTGGTACAAATTTTCATAAAAATCCATTGAGCCATTTTTAGATATCAAGGACACCGATTTTGAAAATCACGTTTTGAAAAAAACACGTTCAAAGTTTGACTGCGCCCCTGTTCAAACACTTCGCGCAGCTGTTCGAGCGCTCTGCCATTTTCCACATAACGATATAAATTGAACACAATATTCTTGATACTAAAAAAGTATTTAAAAAATAGAAATTTTACTGTGGCGTAAGTCTCTAATGTCTTACGGCAACGCCGAAGACTCAGTCGTACCACACGACGCATTCACCTTCGGCTCGTGCTTCCACTGTACCCATGCGGCTCGTACGAGCACTCCACAGTCTGTGAATAATGATCGATTTACTGCATTTATATCGCCAAGTGCTATATTACAATTTTTATACCTATTTACATTCAGGTAAGAGAAATACAAAAAAGTGTTATAAAATATTAATACGGTGTGAAATGCCAAGACAATCACTTTTTTAAAAATTTGACTTTGACACTGATCGTACATACCACATGAAAAAGGTTTTCTTTTATAATTTTTTATATCAACTGGCTCAGAGTTGTGCGAACAGGAAAGGTTTCCCAAACTGTTATAAGTATATTAAGGAGATTGGAGCGAGTGGTGTTCATTCCGCCTAAATTCGAGAAATTCGGGCAAGAATTGCAAACACTTCCCAATATTATAAAAATCTGAAAAAATTCATACTTATTATAGGCATTGAAAAGACTAATTTTACATAATAATAATTTCAAAATGTTATTAACAAATTGTTGAAAAAAAATTGTTCATCAAAATATGTGGTAACTCAACTTTTTTTTTATGAAAATGATTCGTTCACTTTTCGGAATACGTATGAATTTTTTCAGATTTTTATCTTTATTTTGACTTTTGCACATTTTTCCATGTAAAAAACAAGAAAAATCAAAATAAAGATAAAAATCTGAAAAAATTCATACGTATTCCGAAAAATGAACGAATTATTTTTATAAAAAAAGAGTTGAGTTGCCACATATTTTGATGAACAATTTTTTTTCAACAATTTGTTAATAACATTTTGAAATTATTATTATCCAAAATGAATCTTTTCAGTGCCTATAATAAGTGTGAATTTTTTCAGATTTTTATAACATTGGGAAGTGTTTGCAATTCTTGCCCGAATTTCTCGAATTTAGGCAAAATGAACACCACTCGCTCTAACCTCCTTAAATGCCGCAGTCCCTCTTCAAAAAATCCGTGGCTGAAATATATCGCATTTTCGATATATGTATTGTTGTTGGTGTATTCGTTCTCTGATTGGCTGTTGGAAAGATCTGTAGCTGAAACCGGTTGGTCAGCAACTTCAGCGTACGTGGGTTTTGACTAGCACAGTAATAGTTTGGTTATTAGCTGGCAGTTGAATCAGTCGTCGGATCGTGACGAACGAACCCACGCGGAGTCTTTCGTCGGTCAAGGGGAGTGCGGGATAGACGGATGTCCTCGTCGGAACAACGTCGTTTAAGGTGATGTGAAACATTACGGAGTGCGAAAGAGATAGAATCAGTGGCGCTCTCGGCAGAGCGAGAGAGACAACCTGACAAAGGATACATGCGCCAAAGTGGTGAGTACAATTTTTTTTTGTACACTTGGTGGGAAAATGGCAATTTTTCACGCTTTCCGTGCGAAAACCCCCCTTTCACACATTGTTTAAAATATAATATATATGTCACCCGAAAGATTGCTAAAAAAAATAGTCCGTCTTGACCCGGGGATCAATTTTGCTGCGTTCTCCCCTACCTGCAATAAAGGTTCGGTTCATGGTCGTGGATGGAAAAAATAATACATTATCGCCTGTTAAAGTACTGCAAAAAAAACATTCGCGTCGCCAATATCGATCCAAAATAAAACAACATTGCACGCATCAATATTTAATCGAGGTTGGCTTTTACCAGTCTGCATTGTCGCAACGTACACGCAATATTCATTATTCGTCCCGGCAATGTTGTATGTAATATAGATATTGTCGTTTTTCTTTCTTTGCCGTGTTGTACCCCGGATAGGGTAGTAGCACCCTATCTGTAATACAACATAAATTAAGTAATATATTAATACGTCATTAATATATTCTTAATTTAATTAATATAATAATGTAGTAATATTAAACATTAACATTAAACATTATTATACGTTCTCGGGTAACAACATAATATTATACTATATTCGTATAATAGTATAATATTATAAAATAGTCGTAATAATACACCGTCATATATTATAGTATTGTAATAATACACCGTCGTATATTATAGTATTGTAATAATATACCGTCGTATATTATATTCGTAATAATATATCGTCGTATATTGTAGTATTGTAGTATACATTCCAGTTCGGACAGCGGTGTCCGAAAAGTGGAGCAACTCCGGTTGCACAATATCGAGGTATGCAGCGGCACGCGACGAGCGCGCGTCGCTGCAACGAAATCCACCAAAAACCTGAGTCAGCCGTTAAGCAATCACGGGCGACTCGGTAATTAGAGCATCGACTCGAGAATCACCGAGTCACTTATGTCGAAATAAAAACATGCTCCAAATCCCCATCTCGAAGAAGCGAGGATTTGGAAAGATAATCGTTTACAGAAATAAAGTAAACCATAAACATCTAAACAATATTAAGCTGACGTGCCTGCTCTCTTATTCGTATATAAGGGATCGAGAGCAGACACTCATCAGTCTCTTCGGAACTCCTGATTCTTACGGTTGACTATACGGATACACTTCGAGCACAGCTCAAACACGATAATTGGGTCGTGTAATTGTAAACCCCTATCGTGAAAGATTAACGCCGGAGTGTCGTTAATCTAGAAAGTGTATCAAGCGTACAGAGTGTACCGGCGGTTGGTAATTCAAAGGACATACGTAAGCATAACTAGAGCTTTAACCAACGAACGAAAGTAACAATGAATAACATATAAACAGCAATATCCAAACGATGGAATAATCAAACATTAATAATAAAACATCGAAAGATAAATTAATGGAGCATTGTTGGATAACATAAGGCAGCTCCGAGAGAGCTGTAACCAAGAAATAAGTCTACGTCGAGTTGAACGTAGTGCGGGCAAAAGAAGGGAACCTCAATCAAAGGTTCCTGATAAGCATTGTTATATAGCAAATATAACAATGCCTTACTAAACAAATTAACTATCTAAATATCCTGTTTCGCCGAAATAAATTGTTACATAAATATTGTTAATTGAATAAATCTATATTTGTACTTCACTTGGGTTCCAACCCTTTACTGAGCACATCCCCAACCTTCCGAGCTAACGGCTCGCGCACAGACCTCAGATTAGCTACCTGAGTTTCTGCGGCATAACATTGGTGGCAGCGGTGGGATGCTCAGAGTGAAATAAAAAATTAAACCACGAATTACCAATCGCGCCAACCTCCGCAGAATGCGGTAAAACTGTAGCTCCACGTGCGAGCAAGGAAAAGAGAGTTCCGCGAACCAGGGTCGACAAGTGTTCAGGCGGACCACGGGTGCGATCATCGGAGCACCGTGGATCACGTTATCCGGGCGCGATAACGGAAAGATAGTCAACCGAAGTCTTCGGGGATCGCTGCAGGATCCCGAAGAGCGTCGCCAGATATTGGGACGTAAACACAGAATCAGTAAGGGAGTGCGTAAAACACGTGTAGCACTGTTAGAGCAAGTAGGACGCTACTGCTAAATAACAGGGGTATATATACCGCCAAAATAGAAAAAGTGAATACAGCATACACCAGAGTTGTCGACCACAACGGGACAACGTGGGACAACTGCTGGGAAAGGGGGTGAAGCGCTGCAGGTCGCAGCCAGCCCCACGCAAGACGTTTCCAGACCGACTGAACGGACACGGGGTAGTGGACACGGAGCCACCCCATAGGAGCAACCTAGACCACGGGGATTCCGCGAGACCGCCATACGAAGAAAGTGCGCGGCAAGGATCCACCGTCAGGGTACGGAGTTGTAAACTGAAAGGCCGAGTGATGCAGAAAATGCATCGCGACATAATTGACATGCCTCAGGGCTCAAGGTCGGGGTTGGAGACGTGCTCTGGGAAACATGAGTCGTCTGCCTCCCTACAGCGCCAACTTGTTACGTTGCAGCAGGGTGCGGGAGAGAGCGTGAGAGCATACGCTGCCCGGGCCGAAAAAATCACCGTACGGATAATAGGGCAACTGTGTGAGGGAATCGACGCACGAGGTGTCGGCTACGTAGCGGAAGCTGTCTGGAAGTGTGCGCGGATAGATTTTGAGAACGGACTAAGGACGGGAAAATGCCGGTCGTCCGAGCACCGGCGTCCCCCAGCATCGAAATCAAGGGACCTCGATCCCACGAGTAAAGTGTGCAATTATTGCAAAAAATCTGGGCATATCTGGAAAGATTGCCAGCAACGTAAGCAAGTCGAGAACAAGAAGAATAAACGTGAAGCCCAGCGAGAGCCGAAAATGAGTGAAATCTCCGCGCAGCGGGAGACCATCGAAGTATCACACGGGGGTACCATCACGGGGACAGATGAGTCCACAAGGGAGGCCCACCAGGGCACTGTGGGGGAAAAAATTCGAAAGGAGCTATACGCTCCGTTAACCGCAGCATGGGTACACGGGCCTCGCGAATCGGACAGCGGGGATCCCGGAATCACCACGACGGAAAGCATGAAATCGGTAATCACAGAAGCTGATACCACTTCACCCCGGGGAGGGTCCTCGGGCAGGGCATCGCCCGTAACTGAGAGTTTGGGCTACGAACAGCCACATCTGGAAGCCTTCGACTGGGCCGAGGAAGTCGAAGCGCACCACTCGAAGCACACTACTCCGGAGCTGCCGGCCTCCGATTTAGAAGAGCGTCTGGCGAGATTGGAGCAGAAGATAAAGTTAATTCGACTCGAAGGATCGAACCGTCAATCCCAAAAAAGCACGCCTGGGATGGTCAAATCCATGGTAGCAAAGAAGCGTGAAGGGTTCACCGCTACAGGACATTTCCCGGACCCGAATCAAAAACACAAAAAAAAATGTTATGTGTGCCAAAGAGCGGGACACCTTGCACGAGGATGCTCGCAGGGTTCAATCCCAAATAAGAAAATCGAATCGGCAGGTATGATATGCAGTTACTGCGAACGACCGGGACATATGAGGAAAGTGTGTAGATTCCGACTCCGGAATTCAGAGCAGCGGTAAATCTCCGCCGTAACAACCGGACCACGAAGGGCAACAACCACGGCAGAACGGGGTTGAGGAAACCGATAAAGGAGAAAACGGGAGCGTCGAGAACGCAGAACTCCACGCGTGAGTATAAAGGAGGCTGAAATCGATAGAAATTTAAAAACAACGGATAACTCGATTTATGGCAAATTGATCGGAACGATACGATCCTCACGTCACATGCAAGTTTGGGAAAAAAAAAAAAAAAAAAAATTTTACCCGTGCTGGTTCATCACTTGTTTTCGCGTGTTATCTGCTCGACGGACATCGGTCAGGTGGACTGAGTAGCCTGACCGACCCGGTCGGGAGGTTTCATTTCGGAAAAGTGAGAACCGAAGACCCTCGCTTGCTGATCCTGATCAGCGAGGTGGTACCATTCAGCCAGCTCACGGGGTGAGTCCAACGCCGGACAACGCAGGGAAGACAACGGTCTTCAGGAAACAACACGAGACTCCACGGGGCACGGAGACGCCATGGACCAACAGAACTGCCAAGGCCAAACTCCACGACAAGCAGCGTTAGGGCAAACGCTACCGTAAGGCGGCTTTTGTTTCAGCACCGTATACCGTATGGGAGAAAGTCCGTAAGCAAACAAATAATAAGTCAAGCGAACATACCGCGTTCGAGGAAAAAATGGTAAAAAAAAAATAGGTAAATAAACAAAATAACCTCACCATTATGTTGACATAACGCAAATTATATAAGTCCAGGATCGGGAATCAGAATCGTTCTCTTATTAGTACCAAATTTTGGGTGAGAAAAACCGGAGCGTCTGCACGTATACGGAATATGGTAGAGCTGCCGGACCAGCTGTTGAATACCATGGGGGGGAAACCCTTCTAAGGGGAAAAAAACCCTCCGCTTGGGGAAAGCGAACGGCAGGGAAACGATTCAGAATTTTGAAGGAGATATTTAAAATCCCAAACGAGGCTTAATTTAAAAAGGGGAAAATTTGTTCGGCGAATATATATAGCAAATGACAAGTCTCCGCGAGGGAAAAAAAAAATATAGCATTGCGTATTCCGTATACCAAGCTTCGGAACGCATATGGGGAATAGTCATCTACCTCGAACACGAAAACCGGCGCAAGGGTAACGGCCCTTATCGAGGAGATGACGGAATTAAATAACAGTCAATTCACTTGGGGACTAGATATTTTTACGACTAAAAATGCTTCGGGACACTGCACGTCCCTTGGCACGAGGCGAAGCGGTCAACGCAGGAACGGTGACGCGCACCAAATTAGAACGAAAATTTCTCGGGAAGAGTTGACCCGAAAATTACTTCTGACGTAAAGGTTGAGGAAATTGGCCACGATCAGAATATCGCCCAATATCGCATTCAAGTACGGGGAAAAATTATTTGTCACAGGAAAGGATGTCACACCTGTGACCTTCCTTCCTCGATTCATATCACGAATGGTAATTCGCGACAGTATTAGCGGGATGAAGGCGACCAGGCTTAAGCATCCGAACGAACAACCATCGGCTCTGTAGGGGAATCCGAAACAGTTCGAGTCGAAAAGCGGAAATAAAATTAGAAATAAGCAGCCTGGGCGCGATGTCACACGGCTGTGCATCACCCCGCAAAGCCCGGAATTCTACCTCCGAGATTCATTGACAGACCCACGAGGGATAACCTCGAGTGAAGTGACGTCGAAAAGAAAATGTTTATACCGACCAAAATGAAATAGAAACGGAAATTACCGGTGGCACCAAGTGCACGGCATTTCAAGCATGTACCTTTAAAATATTGATACCAGGGAAGTTCTCTCGGCCAGGGGATAATACTAGAAGTGAAAGCCCAAAGGGAAGAAGGGAGCATACGTTGCCGCCTAAAGGGCAGAATAGGGAGTACCCGTGGCAACGTGCCGAAAATGACTAATTGTCTCAGACGTTCTTCCTGAAGCAAGGTAAATGAAATTGGGAATCGGTAGCATTTTTAACCCCCTCGTGATTGCATGCCGACGGAACATTGTAGTCCCATTTTTGGAGGAAAACGAAAAGGATGCATCGTTTAAGTATAATCTCGACGTCAGAGAATTGTTACCGGCAAGGCAATCTGAATCCACAAATATATACATTTATGACGTCACGCAAAAGATGGTGTCAAGGAAAAGGTAAAAGTTGTTCATGATTATCAGTCGTAACCATCCCTAGGTCGACGTATTTTTCCCCAAGAGAATACTTGCTAAAAAGAAAACAAAAATTACGATGTATCCCTATTACCGATCGAATCATCGGATCGAATAATCGTGCCGCGGGCACTCAGGGGAAAAGCACGAGGTGAGAAGGGATGAAAAGAAGCAATAGGGAAAAAACCATAAGAACAACGAGGAGCAAAGAAGCAATAGGGGGAAAGCTGTAAAATCACAACTGTTTGATAGAGAGCAAGGAAATCTGGATGGTTGAAATCGATCATCGTTGCGAACTAATCAGTGCTTGGACGCGCTATTATCAAAAAGAAAAAACTCCTCGAATATTGACGGTAAAATAAATCGGATTGCAGTCACAGGAAAAAAAAAGAAAGAGAAAATCTCAATGTCAATCCGAGGGTATTTAGAGACAACAGCCTGCTCGGAAAACGACAAGAGGGAAAAATTCCCGCATAAGTCAGTCTGCTTATACGCCATGAGGTAATCCGACGCAAGAGAACCGTGCCGGTAACAGCAAGACCGGCGGCGGCGAGTTGCGCTCGCCCGAGCGCCAAGGAGCTGCAACCGGCGCGGCGGGAGCTGTGAGTCCGGTGCGACAGTAGCACAGCCGGGCGGATGGTCAGCCTGACGGGCAGGAGTACAAGCGCAACCGGTCAGGCCGCGGACATCCGAGCGTAAGCGAAACGTAAACCGCAGCGGATCTAAAAAATATACTAACACTGTTTCGACATACTTTGGATACCCGCGGATCTATTTAGAGTCCAGCTGCGAACCCTTAATGCCTCAAAGAGGAAAAAGGGGGTTGGAAAATGGGTGCCTGAATCCATGGAAGAAAAGAGCAAATTCGGGTTATGCGCAATCCGTAAATCCAGCGGACAGTTTCATAGGTTCCTCGGGGAAAAAAAAACAAATTTCAAACTTTGAAGGAATCTTTGGTGAAAGACATGGGTGCAAGGGGTAAATTCCCAATTGTTCAAAAGGGGAATGTTAGTGAGGAATCCCAGCGGGCTAGGGAATTTTTATAGTAGGGATATTCCCATCAAAATGGCTCCCATGTTTAAGCAAAATCTATTGCTAAAAACCCAAAGCAACCTATACGGTACAAGAAAGAGGCTGGACAAAAGGGAGTAAACCAGATCCCCGGGGGGAAGAAAAAGGTCAACCCGAGAAAGACGAGAAAGGACAGAATGGAAAACTTGAGATCATGTCATACCAAATGTCTAGATAAACCGGATTTGGGAGAACTAGAACGCGGACATTAAAAGGGAGAAACCCCTAAATTAGTTCAAATAGTTTCCAATCCGAAAAAGGGTTAAGGAAATTTCGAAGAGGGTAGGGAAGCCGACAAGAAATAATAAAAAAAAGAATAAAGAAAGCCGAATATGTACATACTCCATTACGTGCATATTCAACGCCATTCGTAGCCGGCCACCCCTATCCCGGGCGATGGATTGGAAAATTAGAAACGGGCTCCGGAAAAATGAGAAAAGGGGAAGATAAATCCAGGGGAACCAGAAACATGCAAAAACATGCGCCGCATGCAGTGACAGCTGTACGTATCTCGCAGTGACGTGCCAGGGTGCATCGGCCGCCAGAAAAAGCCGACGCAGTAAAAAAAAAAAAAAAAAAAAAAAAAAGAGGCAAAAAAATTACGAACGTGCGCAACGCGGTCCGAGGTTAGTGACCCGCAGCGCACGGAGGTAGCCGGAAACCGTCCGATGATGGAATCAGCGCCAAGACGGCTCGGCTGCCTCTGTAAACCGACCCCGACATCCGTCGGGAATGAAGCGATCATATGCCGAGACCAGGTGCGCCAACGAGGAAAGCAAGCACGGAGTCAGCAAATTCCACGGACGGGAAACGTTCGGACCGCGGAATAGGAGTTCGCGGTCCCCAACCCTCCGGAGAAGGGGGCCGTACCGCCCCGAAGTACTGGAACCCCCCGACCGCACCGAGGACGACTCGGACGCATGACCACGGACCATCCCAGGGAAAGGAAAGTAACCAGGAAAACACCGGAAAAATTCCGACAACTCTTTTTATTCAAAAAGGGGTACACGAGGGGAATGAGGTCCGTTCAACCAAGGGCGTCTACGCCCACTCGGCTAGCCGCCAATTCATCTGGCCCCTCGCAGCTCGCCATCGCCTTGACGCCGGAGTTTCATCATCCTCGCTGTCAGAGTCTGAGGCACCCGCTGGTCGTATATTCGGCCTAGGACGGCCGCCAGGCAGGGTGTCGAGACGTCGGGGCACGAGTACCTTCCCAAACCTTTGAAGGCGACCCCCGGCAGCTCGAAGGTTTATCTCTGCCGGACACAGTACCCGGATCCGTGGGAACGGGGCGGATGGCACCGAGCGAACCCTCTCCGGGAAGAAATCCCGCTCGGGGGACCCCACAATAACCACGTCAGGGCTGGGGGACCGGGCAGGGCCAGGGAACCGCTCCAGGGATGACGCTCCGGCCGGCTTGACTAACTCTACGTCCGAACTCTTGCGACCGGACCCCAGCGGGCTACCCAAAGGGCTGTAGGACAGCTCGGAGTCGGACTCGAAGCAAAGGCGACGCCTCTAAAACGAAAAAATAGGGAATAAGTAAAAGTTAGTAAATTATAACCGAGGGGAACGGGTTAATCAGTCGTAATACCCGGGAATAAATCGTAATACCTGGGAATAAATCGTAATACCCGAGAATAAATCGTAATAACGTACCTTGGCCACCGGACCCGAGCCGTGACTGTTGCTCATGCTGGATAAGGTGAAGTTCGGCAGGGACACCGTCGACGATCGAGAAATGATTGAGTGACAGGCCCGGGCGACGGTGCGATTAAATAGAGGAAAACGTGCAGACGCGGAAGACGACCCGTGGGACATCGACTTCGGCCGACCGCGAAAGTCGCCACCGAAGGCAAATCCGTCCTCGCATTTCGCAACGCGTGCAAACACACGAAGACAGTTGTGTGGAACCCCACACTGAAAACACCCGTAAAGCCGCATTCTTGGTGCAGTAAATAACGTGCTAATATAAAGATAATACAGAAAATGCTGTAAACCGTAACGAACGGTACACGGGGTTCCTACTCAAAGCATAAGTAAAAAATTAAAGGCTTACCTTCACGGGTGGGTTCGGGCTACGTCCTGAGCCCATTCCCGATGTCCAAGGTAACGTATGCAATAGCCGGAAACAAATAATTAGCCTAAAAAAGTGCGAACGCGTCGAGCCACTGGGCATCGACCCCGGCCATCAGCAGAAAGCAGTAGCGGCGGAGGCCTTCCGCCTCCGGGTTCCGCAACAGGGAAGAACATTATACTCCCCCGTTCGGGTGAGTTAGAGTAACTCGGGAGAAACTTTTTGGGTAGATGGTTATAGATATTTACACTTCTGTAATTATATTACCTCTCCAGTAACACGAAACCCGGGGTACACAGATCATAAAAATCAAGCCCGCCAGAGACGAGCGAAAAGAAACGAAGTTTCTTTTCTTTTTAGGGGGGAGGGATGTTGTACCCCGGATAGGGTAGTAGCACCCTATCTGTAATACAACATAAATTAAGTAATATATTAATACGTCATTAATATATTCTTAATTTAATTAATATAATAATGTAGTAATATTAAACATTAACATTAAACATTATTATACGTTCTCGGGTAACAACATAATATTATACTATATTCGTATAATAGTATAATATTATAAAATAGTCGTAATAATACACCGTCATATATTATAGTATTGTAATAATACACCGTCGTATATTATAGTATTGTAATAATATACCGTCGTATATTATATTCGTAATAATATATCGTCGTATATTGTAGTATTGTAGTATACATTCCAGTTCGGACAGCGGTGTCCGAAAAGTGGAGCAACTCCGGTTGCACAATATCGAGGTATGCAGCGGCACGCGACGAGCGCGCGTCGCTGCAACGAAATCCACCAAAAACCTGAGTCAGCCGTTAAGCAATCACGGGCGACTCGGTAATTAGAGCATCGACTCGAGAATCACCGAGTCACTTATGTCGAAATAAAAACATGCTCCAAATCCCGTTCTCGAAGAAGCGAGGATTTGGAAAGATAATCGTTTACAGAAATAAAGTAAACCATAAACATCTAAACAATATTAAGCTGACGTGCCTGCTCTCTTATTCGTATATAAGGGATCGAGAGCAGACACTCATCAGTCTCTTCGGAACTCCTGATTCTTACGGTTGACTATACGGATACACTTCGAGCACAGCTCAAACACGATAATTGGGTCGTGTAATTGTAAACCCCTATCGTGAAAGATTAACGCCGGAGTGTCGTTAATCTAGAAAGTGTATCAAGCGTACAGAGTGTACCGGCGGTTGGTAATTCAAAGGACATACGTAAGCATAACTAGAGCTTTAACCAACGAACGAAAGTAACAATGAATAACATATAAACAGCAATATCCAAACGATGGAATAATCAAACATTAATAATAAAACATCGAAAGATAAATTAATGGAGCATTGTTGGATAACATAAGGCAGCTCCGAGAGAGCTGTAACCAAGAAATAAGTCTACGTCGAGTTGAACGTAGTGCGGGCAAAAGAAGGGAACCTCAATCAAAGGTTCCTGATAAGCATTGTTATATAGCAAATATAACAATGCCTTACTAAACAAATTAACTATCTAAATATCCTGTTTCGCCGAAATAAATTGTTACATAAATATTGTTAATTGAATAAATCTATATTTGTACTTCACTTGGGTTCCAACCCTTTACTGAGCACATCCCCAACCTTCCGAGCTAACGGCTCGCGCACAGACCTCAGATTAGCTACCTGAGTTTCTGCGGCATAACAGCCGCACACGCTACGTTATTTATAATGTGATCGTTTTGTCGTAATGTTCACAGAAAAAATGGTGCTCGGCCTGGAAGTAGGCATCTACATCGCCGTCCCGGATTCGCAGACCGCTCAAAAATTCTTGGCCAAGGAATTCAACGAGGCGAACCCGTGGCAGAGCTTGTCCGTGTCGGACACCAGCGACGAAGAGGGACCGGAGGACGAGCATGAGGAAGATATCGAGAGCGAGGGTTCGATGTTGTTCAAGAGCGATCACGAATTTTCGCCGGAGGACGACCTCGAGAAGGCCGACGAATGGGAACCGCTTAGAAGAGCGAGAACCGCCCAACAAGCTACGAGTGACATCGAAGAAGCCAAAGATGAGTACGCGTGCCAAAAATGTGGAAACGCCGATCATGTCGAGTGGATTCTGCTATGTAACACGTGCGATAAGGGCTAGCACTACTTCTGTCTCAGGCCCGCTCTCATGCTCATTCCGGAAGGCGATTGGTTCTGTCCACCTTGTCAAGTTTCGTTGGATTGGCAAATTGTATTTTCACCGATATATAAATTACACATTATTCGTGTAATGATACGTTATTTATGTAATATACGTGATAAAAAATACATATAAGAGTATTACAAATTTACAGAATGTGTTGGTAACGATATTGCGGGATAGCTTGCATCTTTGATCAGAACTCGAAGAAACACGAGAACGAGGTTTTACGAAAAGAGCGGCTAGCCTTCGTTAGCATAGGCTTAGACAATGTTATACACAACTGACTGAGGCTGGACGTGGCGATCGAAATTCATTAAACATTAAATAGTCTAGACATCAGTAGCGAGGACGATCCGGAGAGCGACGAAGATTTCAAGGGCTCGAATAGCGACGACGAGAAGGACGAGGATCAGATATATTCAACCGACGGCTCGTTTGCTGAATCGCATTCATTACAAATTCTGGTTACCGACTGAGTCGTTTCACATGTCCTTAATGGTTTATGACAATGTCATCACCATTACCGTTCCCGTGGGTCGACGGGTAACGTTACGCGTCCGTGCGAGAAAAACCTACTCGGGAAAAAAAAAGAAAATCGTGATATGCAGTGCAATCGAGCAAGCTACGCGAGAAGTTTCGTTTATTTGGTTGCCCTGCGCAACGAACAGATTTTCTTCATAACGAACGGTATACCCAAAGAGACAAGACGCAATGTCGGACAACGAAAACGACTCCGGAATCTTAGAAGATATTCGTATGTAGAATAGTTTCTTTTTATTCATCGAACATTATGTTTAATTTTGATTTATTAATATAACGAGATTCTTTTTATTTTATTTTTCAGACAACGCTTTGAGGGATTCACTGGACCCGGATCAGCGGGACGTGATCCGAAGTGCCATGATCGTGCCCTGTACGAGCAGCGAAGTGATGAAGCGTATCCCGTATAGAAATTTGACAAGACAATGTATGTCATAGTTATAATTTGATTATTTATTGATTTATTTATTTATTTTTATACGAAAAAAATGTTTTGAAGAACCAAAAAAATATGGTACGACGAATATTCTCATCGGAACAACGTCATTTAACGTCGCAGCTGAGGTCTATATTCTGTTGCCCACGGCCTTGTTCTCGATAATCAATTCGGTTTGTCGTCTCGACTAATCCTCCTCAATATTATCATGTTTAGAGAAATTGTCGGGTTTGTGGAGAATGTAAAAAAATCGAAGAGAGTCGGCAGCAAAAACTTGGTCCTTTTCACGTTCATTGTAAACAATGGAGATGGTGAACGGGTCCAGGTGACTACTTGGAATGAGGAGGTCGAACGCACGGAGGCAGTTGTAAAGAACGGCCTGGTAAGTTTTCATAAAGAATACTTGTACGAGGATACTTGTATTTAATTTTTAGATATTAAAAAGCGGAACGGGTACGACAAATATGCAACACACAATTTTGCTAATGGAAATGTCGTCGAATCTTTTTTTTCCCCGAGGGCTTAATTTTGGCGATTGAGATTAAAGTGTTTGGGGAGGGGGAGTGATTTTGGTATCGGAAAATTATATATCGAAAAATAATATGATTTTTCAGATTTCTTCTCCTCCGCCCATACCTCCTCGCTGGGCAATAAAGGCCTCTTATTTATTGTTAGACAATAATAAACCGTAGTGTGAAGTCATTACGCCGTCGAGCGAAGCTCATCTACAGTGTAATCTGTACCTCGAACTTTCCTTAGGACAATCGTCGAATTTTCCTAAGGAAAGCTCGAGGGTTATATATATTGTAACGGGACGGACCTGGGGCCCCCCCGTTTTCGGCAGCAGGAAGACGGGAGAAAGATGGGCGACCCCACCTTACACCTTCGGGGGTCCCCACCATCTCCGAAATCGACTCTCTCTACGCAAATTCGGCCTATCGCGAGAGGCGGGAGTCCCACTACGGAGCGCCGGGAAGAGCGTAGACAATAAAACCAGCGGGAGCGCACAACTCACTCTCATTTGTACCGTGGACATCGTTTACCTATAACGTCTCTACGTTCGAGCCGGAGCTATGCTCCGTTGTTAGCATTAAGGTCGTAAGTCCGTTTAACATCAGGCAGGGCCCGAAATGTGTGAAGCAGCTACAGTGCGTTAGTTTGTGACACACATGGAGGAACGTAGTTATAAGATCGAAATAATTGAGAACCTCGTTGTGAACGATAGTGACAGCTTGCGAGGTAAAACAACGAGTAAAGACCGACGCGGTTTGTTAAACACCAATGGGTATCGCTAAATAGCTGAATAGCACAAACTTCTCTTATTTTGATTTATCGAAGATAATTACGAATTCATCTGGCGTTTAAGACCCTCGTTGTGAGCTACGGCGACAGCTTGCGAGGTTAAATAACGAGTAAAGACCAACGTGACAATGTTAAACATCAAAAGGGTTATCACGTAGCGCGTTTAGACGCGTTAGTCTTAATTTCCAGAAACTCGTATCCTAAATCCGATAAAATACGAGTATAAATCCGGTAGCGTTCGTTAGCGTGGAACATCCTATGCGCTAACCATTTTGCCTTGAAATTACATTTTGTATTCGATAAATTGAGTGTTAAGCTCCCTACGCACGAATTTCTCGTTGCGTAGGAATCTTCAAAATTTATTAAATTTCACTTTCGTCTGAAACGTTATAATATTCCAACCGAGGCCTACTCCGAGTTTGTGAGAGAGCCAAGGTCCTTTATGTTTACAAGCGAGACAATAGGCTTCGATCGTTGTCGAGGAGCTCCGGCGTTCGGCTGTCCGATCGACGCACGGGTCGTTCCATGCGGAACGTCGGCCTACTCGACGCTCTATTGTCCGTTTCATTTCAAACTTTTTCTTAACATTCTTAACGAGTATCCCAGGCCATAAGCCGTACGGATACTTCGTATTTTCCTTTCCTTCAGTCCGAACAATTTTATTTTTTTTCATGCATCTAAATCCTAAATTAAAATCACTTATAAATTCATTTCCAACCTCCTTTTGGCCCCTCGCTTCTCGAGGGGCAGCTTTATTATTCTTGACTCAATATTGTGCCTAGGATGAAGGGTCAAGCACTCGTCCGCGAGGACTAGAGTGATCCCTACTGAGGCCAGGTAAAATTTCAACTAATTAATTTTTGCTTTTATTCACGTTTCCAATTTTCATATTTAAATCCGCTTAGTCTAAACTTCTAACATCTTTCTCCTACACCTTTCTCCCGTCGAGTCCAGTACACGAACTCTCCTCTTCTTTTTATGAAAAACATTATATTTTGTCTGGTAAACTCGAGTTTTATAACGAAGGTCACTTAACGGTCAATTTCCAACTCGCGCCGTGACCTCGAGTTTCCGAAACGTTTCAATATACATATATATTTTTTGTAAATTTAATTTTTTTTATATCATAATTTTTAGATAATACATCTGGAGGGTGCGTACTCCAGAGTACCAAACCCGCAGTTCACAAATTATGGTACAGTCAATATTGAACTCAATATTGAGAAACACACAATTATAAACATCTTAGGCAAACGTCCGACTGATGTTTTGGGAGCACTGCCGTTTCAGCGACCGAATCGACAGCTCAAATATTTAAACTCGGGAAAATTGGAGAGAGCACAGTGTACAGCCGTGAGTATTAGAAAAAAAATGTTTATATTTTTGAAACCTTTTCTGATATATTTTTTCTTTTCAGAGATTGACGCTTTTGTGAAATTAAATTTTGTGCGAATGCATGAACACGGTGGCCGAGAACAGTCGTATGGAGGTGGGTCGATCACCGATGGACACTTTATGCTGCGAATTTGAATCGGCAACTTCAACGATGAGCATGACTTTGTCAAAGGGGACCATGTGCGCATCAAAGGATACATGCGCCAAAGTGGTGAGTACAGTTTTTTTTTATATCACTCGGTGGAAAAATTGCAATTTTGCGTACGTTTTCCGTGCGAAAACCTCCTTTTTCACACATCGGTTAAAAAAAAGTTTTTATAATACGCATGCGAAAATATTTTCTGTACTCGTATATGATTGCAACACTCGCTTTTGGCTCGTGCTACACAAACTCACACTCGTCAGAAAAAGTTTTTCGCACTCGTATCAAAATGTAGTATTTCCTCCAAAACATGCACTCGCACACGACAACCAAACTATTAAACGATGCAATACTACTACATAAAACTTATAGGAATTTTATGAATTATTGATTTTTGTAAATTTATTTATTTTTTTTATATTAAAAAATACGTATTTGTGACTGACTGTACGATTGCTTTAATATTAATTCGATTTATAAATATTTAATTTTTGTTCTTTCTATTTTCCAGCGAATCCGGTCTTTTTCCACGTTCACTCATTGCTGGAGATAACAAAAATTGATGACGAACAAATGGGTTTCGTAAAACTTCTCCAAGGAACGCACGAGGTTTCCACTAAACGAGAAGCGGGTCCGCAATCAAACGTCTTTCAAGCCAAGAGATCTAAGATTGATTAATGTGATTCACCATTGGACTGCATATTTTTGTTTACTCGCAATTAGCGAACAACTCTCCTTTAACTTTAATAATCGAGTTTCAAAATATGTTGAAAAGATACATTTTTTTTGTTTATTCGAGTTAACGAGACGGAGTTTGTCATTCCTTGTAGTTTGTAGACGTGATGTAAGATCAATTTATGAAGATGTTTCTCCAATGGTATTACCCTGCGAAATACAAAATTAATTTATCCGCAAATAAATTTATATGTTATGCTTATATTTATATAAGCTATATAAATATAGCTCCTATTGTTGTTTTGAACGCGTACACGAGAAGACCGATTCAGTGATGGGCGAAACAAATGAAATACAAAATTTGCGCTACACGCATAAGTTTTGGGTGTGTGTGTGTGCGTGTATAATAACGCTGTCGCCTGCTACATGGTTCCAAATGCGTGCATAAACGTCCGTGACACGCCAACGTGAGGCTCTCTCCCACTTCGTGTCCTCTCACGATCGTCCTGTATGCAATATGTTCTATTTGCCAGGCTGGCTTATGGCAGTAGATGAACAGGGCTGGTTCTAACTCAAGGGATCTGCACCGACATTTACCGACACTTTTTAGCTCAAACTCGAACCACTTAGCTTGGACTCGAACCACTTGGTGGCGGGTGGTGGGTGGGAGTCTGTGGGTGGGGGGGGGGGGGGGGGGGGGGTGCGTGTGGGTGGTGGGTGGGTGCGTGTGGGTGGTGGGTGGGTGGGTGTGGGTGTTGGGTGGGTCGGCTGAATTTGTTTTTCGTGTGAATCGGTGAATGACATGCAGTGGGTGGCGGGGAGTTGGGAGGTGGGTGGGTGTGGGTGGGTCGGCTGAAATTTTTTTTTTTTTTGCCTGAATCGGCGAGCGATATGCGGTGGGTGGTGAAGAGGTGGGTGGGGTAGGTGGGGGTGGGTGGTGGGTGGTTTGGATGAAATTTTTTTTTGCAACGAATCGGTGAGCGATATGCGGTGGGAGGTGAAGAGGTGGGAGGTGGGGGTGGGAAGTGGGAGGTGGGTGGTAGGGTGGGGTGGTGGTAGAAATTTTTTTCGTAGGAATCGGCGAGCGGCATGCACTCTACCCAGCCTGGAAAACAAACCGATTGGTATTTCATAAACAACCATGTCGGTGTTAAAATAAAATGTTAGTCGGGAAGGGTCGGACTCTTTCGAGTACCCTAGACCTGTCGACTTGAAATATATGACTGCGATAAGCATTTGTAAACAAACAGCTCGGTGTGTGGTCCATCGAACGCTGTGTCTCGAAGAAAATCTTTCGCAGGCTAGTTAACCTAAACAGTATTGGCCCATTGTATATATCGGACGCTAGTCGAGCGCGCATTCAAGTGTTGGGTATGGCACGGTGGTGTGAGCTGCACTTGAGGCCCTCCCGCCCCGGCTTAGAGTCAAACGTGCGTGAAGCAACGTTCCTGCTACGAAATCCGTGCTGTGGTCGTTATACCCGCTGTGGATGCTGTTAAGAAACTTCGAGAGCGTAGACGGGCATCTCGAGAGTACATCCCTCTCTCTCTCTCACACACATTTTTGTCAACTGTCAAAGATTTTGTTACAGCCCTCGGATATCGAGTCTGCACCGATTGGTTCTATTTCTTAAGTTTGCATGAGTCGATGGGAGGGTGGAGTGAGAAATCGAGGTCTAGGTCTTGGCCCGGTATTCTTTAGTCAGTTGTCAGTCTACATTTGTCTTATGCAGTTCTCTGTGATTCATATTAGTCTGACATCGTTTTTTCTCCTATGTGCATACCTATGCATTATAAAAAATGGATTCGAAAAAGTGCAAAAGGCTCATTGGCACTATGGAGCACGTGTACTCAGCTCTTGCAGATAAATCTTCATGTGCTGAGGCGCAGCGGTGGATAAAGTTCGGTAGTGATAATGTGAAACTGCTGAAGAAGATTTTACGCAATAATGCAGAGACAATTGGTGATAAAATCAGAATCCAGACGACAATTGCGGTGCTAATGTCGCTGACGGCAAAATTTAAAAAGACTGGTTCTGGTGTTGAATCGACAAAAGTGCAATGGGTTGACCTCGAGACAGCGTTCAAGAGGAGAATACGTACGGGGATGGTCATAAATCTACAGCATAAAGATCTATCTGAGTTCTTGGATGATACAAAACGACCAATCATCAATAGATTAAAAAGAATGCTGAATGGGACTTCGAAGAATCCGAGGAAACGTCCTTTAAAGGTTAACGTTATGCTAACGTGCAAATTCACAATCACGAAAAATGACCAAATTATAGAAGAGAATAAAGTCTTCAATACGAGAAATGAAGTAATTCTTTTTTCTACGAACCTTGAACAATGGTTCACGGAACACGTGAAGGACAAATTATTATTAAAAGTGGAGGAGTTCGAGCAGAAGGAATCCGGTCGGTCTCTAGTTGAAATCATCAACCTCCAATTCATCATGAATAAATACACACCGCTACGAGGAGGATTGTCAACGTTCGTGAGTCTTCCAAAGGATCTTCAACTTAAGCGTGCCGTCGTCAACATCATCAATAATGACTCCTATTGCTTCCTGTAGGCGCTGACAGCGGCACTTTCTCCAACAGTGCCAAAAATAAACAACGGTGATCGCACAACTTCATACCGAGATTTTCGTGAAGTGTTCGATTATAAAGATTTTACCTTTCCGATGAAAGTGCAAAGTATTCCGCGGTTCGAAAGAGTGAACAATTTATCTATTAATGTGTATGGTGTAGAGCTTAGAAAGAAAAAATCGGAAATCGTGCCGATATATTTGAGCAAGGAAAATACACATCTGCCTACGATACACTTGCTCATGCTCGAAACAGAAATTGAACCTGACGATAATAACAATCCGGTGCACCATTTCGCATGGATAAAAAATATATCGCGACTAGTAAGTTCTCAAATATCGAGACACAATCGAGCGACTTGGTTGTGTGACAGATGCTTGTGTCACTTTTAGACAGAGGATAGGCTAACGAAGCATAAAGTTGATTGTTTCAAGATTAATGGCTGCAAAATTATCGTTCCCGATAGTAGTAAGGGGTGCACTATGGCGACCCCCCACTCCCATCCCCACTCCTATCCCCACTCCTCCGGCCCGGTCGGACCGCGCCCGGTCGGGCCGCGCCCGGAGGTGTGTGTGATAGTGTTGTACACGAGGTCAACAAATTTAATTTAAAAGGTAATTTGGGATCGTTGCCAAATTAAGAGTGAAACTCAAGTTTGTTTATACAAACTAAATAACAAGTTTATTCAAAGAAAGATAATTAATGTGATCGTTGCCAATATTTCTTGATACAGTCGTCGATTTCTTTGAACATGAGCCTAACTCTGAGACCAACCTCTCTGTTCTCTAGTCGAGTTCAGACTGCCTATTTCCCGGTCGCGATCCGCGACGTGCAAATTGATGCGTCTGCAATTTTATTACCTGCCCATATTTGGGCATATAGAATCGAGCATCGCCTGATTCTTACTCGGCGATTTGTTGTTGCCGGGTGCACTACCCGGGCGTCATTCGATACTTATTCGGCAAATTCCTACACGTGTCGGCTTTGCGACGCGGTGGATTTGCCAGTAAGTATTTCCCAATGCATTCTCTGATTTATTTAATAGATAAAATAATTCGGGGTACAACATCCCTCCCCCCTTAAAGAGAAAAATTGAGTTTACGAGATTTTTTCGTTTCGCTCGACGCCGTGCGTCGGCCGCTGTTATCGTTGGTGTGGTCAGGTATCGGCTCATGTTTCACTCTCGTAACATTCAGCTGTGAGCTTCGCGGTTCATTCACTCTTCGCTCCACATTATTTGTGCATACGTTGATTTACAATGTCAATTTTACCTTTATTTAATTATTTGTGTTGTGACGTATTTTTCCGAGAACTCACACGAAACGGTACGAAAATCTATACTCAGAAAAACCGCGAAATCGGGATCTCAAAAACGTCACCTTCGGCCGTCTACCTCCGCGAATACATTGGCGTCCCGGTGGGCGCCAGTTAATTTTTGTTTCGCCGGTATTAACAACCGGACTAATCTGGAGTCGGTGGAACAAGCCGAGCTCCGCAGGGTTAATTTTTGTTTCGCCGGAATTACCAAACCGGACTAATCTGGGAGCGGGTGGAACAAGCCCGACTCCACCGATGCGAGATCTGGAGGTCGGTGGAACAGGCCGACCTCCGCAAGGACGAAACGAACGGAACAACAAAACGAGAACTAACCGTAACGAGCTAACACCAATGCACTCGCGGGAGCAAACGGTAACGGAAATGCACGGTTGCTCAGGATACGGGTTATGGTAGAAGGGTCGCGATCCTTGGCCAATAAAATAACGCGGAATCGAAAATTCGGAATCTCAACTGTAAATAACGGGAACGACTATTTACTGGCTGTGAAGCCACGGGATCGCACACTTGTGCATCGGGAGCGCTCAGCTGACCGGAGGGTCGGAGCGAGCGTAACGAGAGCGGATCTATACGCGATCGAATAATTATCGAAACGACAAAAACTCACCAAATTAGCGTAATTTAATCCAATAAGTTGCGGGAACTGCATCTTGCGACACTTCGAGAACTAAAACACAATCACTGCACCTCAAGAGCGTTCTCCAAAACGCATCTCGAGCACAGAAACATCGGTAAAGAATTCGGAAACGAATCCGCACAAAACACAGCACACGAGTCGATACGCGAACCGAAGCGAGAACGATAGCCGCAGTCGACGGTAGCGCGAGCGGGAACGAATGACTCAGCGCGAGACAATAGGCCGAAACCGTAAACATCGGGAGCACGAGAGAGGTCCGAGCAGCCTCGAGGACGACTCCCGGTAGACTGATAAGCCTACGAAAATATTCTAACGAGACGTTATCATGATTATTACGGGATCCTTAACCGGTAACTACTGCCCTCTTGAACTATTTCGTGACGTCATCTATACGAGAGCCGAAACTGTAACGCGGTAACTTTGAGAATCTTCGCGATCGCTACTCCAAATGCAGGACGTGAAAACAAGGCTCTCTCTCTAAACTAAAACACGGCACAAGGGGTTCCAACCTTGCCCGGACTGAACTAAAACCTCCGCCTGTTCTCCAACGTCCTGTATTATCACCTAAGCGGAGTGCCGGGTTTGCACCGGACTTTGGCGTATTCGTGACGAAATCTCGTCGGGCTCTCCTCTATTCGTGTTTCTCATTTCTTCGAGATTCTCTCCACCGAATAGATTCGAGAATCCCGACCTGAACTAAATCTTTCTGAGCTTAACTCTAAGCTTATCCCACACAATGCTCATCCGCAAAATCTAAACTGGATCGCAAAACGTTACGAACATTCATTTAGCGAGAATTGGACGGTACATGGACAGCTAAAGGGCAGTAAAGCGGGAACTAACGGGCTAACCGAACTAAATCGATAGCCGTATCCGAAAAATGTTGATTTTTGTGACCGTGATCGAAAAATCACGTCACAGTGTATAGTTCCCGGTTATTAATGTTAACGAAAAAATTATTATTATTATTAATTTTTTCTTTTTTTTTTTCGTTGTACACGATTTATTTTTCTACATCGTGCTAGTACTTTGTTTGTTCCGTTGAAATCCCACCCGGAGTTGGCCAATTGTTGATTTTCGTTTTGGCGCTCGCGGTATGGTTGAGCGCGGACATGGTTTTAATTCGACTTCCTCCGGTGGGGTTACGACTTCGACAGTCGTTCTTTTTCTTGGAATGTATTTATATATGATGAAAATTATAAGCGATACAAGTGTTATTGTCCCTATCGAATATCCGCCTATGGTATAATAGTATTGTTTTTCGTCGTTTGTGATTTTTTCTAATTCTTTTTTCACTTGTTGGATTCGCATGCCGATTTGATTTAGTTCTTGTGGATGGTTTATTACTCTTTTTAATTTAAGTTGTTCGCTTGTGCTTTCCACTTTCGGTATAAGTTCGTTTTCGCTGATGCCTAGTGTTAGGTTAAATGATGGTAAATATGTGTCGAACACTTTCTGAGTAATTCGTCGCACTGTTTCTATTTTATAGTCCTTGGCAGTCACCGTGCATTTCCCTATCAAAGCCAGTATCCCTGAACCCTGAAGTTTTTCATACTTCTGGGGTTGATTATAACATTTAATTTCGACGGTCTCTGTCGTGGGAGTCACGTACAGCCATCTACCTGGTTGTTTCATAGTTATTATTATGGGTCTTTTTAGTGTTACAATTCGTTTTGCGCATTCGGTGTGTGCACTGTCTATGTTAGACTAGGTTACCACCTCGCAGGGTGCGTCTTCGTTTATGGATAATGACGGATGATGCGGCTTACATATGTATCTACTTTGTTTATGTTTGCATTCGTCGAGCTCGGCCTCGGACATTTTTAAATACCGCTGATGTTCCCTGTCTACTATTACGGGTCCAGCGTTTGTTTCGATGTACTGGTAAGTCTGATTCGCGGCGCGTGTCGGTAACGGGTATGCTTTGCTGACGCGGTATTCTTGCGTTCCGACCAGCGGTATCTCTACCACTACTACTACTGCGTCGCCTCGGCTAAGGCCTTGAGTTCTGCTATCTCTAGCAGGTTGTGCGCCTCGCTCCGCACTATCGGTGTGGGGAAGCTCCGACCCCTCGGTATGTGTGGGAGCGCGTTAGTAAGATATTCTATTAGCTTATTTGGCGTTAGTACATTCGGGTTTATTATTCCATGCGACAGGTTGGACACAAAGCTTATTAATTCGAGTACCTCGTCTAATAATGATTCTATTATTGCTTCTAACGCGTTTATGTGCTCGTCTAATGTCTGTCTGACTATTATAGAGGATATTTTGTAATTAATGCACTGCTCCACTTTGATTACTATATTTTTTAGAGCTTTCTCATTTTCCTCAATGTGGTTTACCGATTGGTTGAACACGTCGAAAGTCGTTTCGACTATTTGGAGTTGGTCGTGCATTATTTTTTCGATTGATTGTTGCTTATTTTGAACTGCCTGTATTTCACTGTCTATACGTATTGCGTCAGTCGCGGCCATGTTTCCGGTAATGGATTTTACTATAGTCCCTAATCCGTCTATTAGTCCTCTGCGATCTCGTCGGTTTTTATTTAATATTTCGTGCAGTACGTCCATTGTTTCTATTATTCTGCCGTTCATTTCTGTGAGCGTGGTGTCGAGTATGGAGCACAAAAAATCGAAGGACATTTGTTTTTTACACAGTTGCTCTAATTCTCTCAGATTTGTTAAAAGTTCTTGCTCTCTTACGCGTAGCGATTTTAAATCCAGGTTTATTACGAGCCTCCGTATATCTTGAGCGACGGTAAGGGTTCCAATTTCTTCGTAGAAGATCCCTGGCGAGTCAGTGAATTTTCGTATTTCATACGCTGTGTTGGTGGTTGTCGCTGCCTCCTGATGGCTTGATAGTGCCGTGAGCCTGGAAGTCGGATAAAATTTCTGAGTTGTGTGTGTGTAGAATTTTTATTTTTTTTTTTCTCGTTTAGGCCCTATTCAGCAGTTTTTTAATTCTCGCGTTCCGTCGCGTCTGTCCCTGCCTCATTCTTCTTTGAGGTCTCGCCAACGTCAGTCGTGAAAAAAAAAATTTCGTGAAATTAATTATGGACAGTTACCGAGTGATCGTTTGTGGAGGAGCGGGTATGCCCGTGAATTTGCGGAGGCAGGCGGTGAGTTTTCGTATTTTTTTTTTTCGTTTTGTTCGTTTTCTTTATTTTTTATTTCTCCGTTTTTTTTTTCTATTTGTCTCCCTGTAGCTGGCGATGTTTCCCCCGAGGGTGCTCTCCCCGGAGACAATCTTCCTTCGCCGTGCCTTGGAAGTTCGGCATGCTCGCCGTCGGCTGCGGATTGCCATTGACGCCCTTTGGGGTGATGGAGTGTTCCGCGGAGAGTCCGAGCCGTATCCCGATTTTATCGGCCTCGTCGCCCTTTTTGAGGAAGATCGTTGGTGGTGTCCTGTATGCTATTATCGGGATGGTGCCTGTTCCATGTAATTTGTGGACGTAATAATAAATTAGGGGTTTTCCCCTCTTATGGTTTTGTTAAACCTTAATTGATGGTGTTGTTTTTTATTTAATTATGGCGTTAATTCTTTGCGTTTATTCGGAGTTAATATATATATGTAGATATTTTTTATTTCAATTTATTTTGTTTTATTTTATTTTATTTTTTATTTTTATTTTTATTTTTTTTTTTTTTCTGGTGTATGTTTATACTCCGCACCGTATGTGGGTCCAGGCTAGGACTCCACGAAATGCTGCAGTCGATTGGCGTGAATTTTTACCGATTTCTTCCCTTTTTTTATCGTATAGTTTACCGCGGAGTGTTTGGCGATTATCTCATATGGTCCGATTTTTTTCGGCGTTAATTTAGCTGATCTGCCCCGTCGTACGGTGGGATCATACACGAGGACTTTGTTTCCTACTTTAAAGTCGGTTATTTTGCTCTTTTTATCATAATTTATTTTTGATTTTTCTTTCGCGGCGATTAGATGGGATCGGGCGAATTTCCATGCGATTCTTAATCGCTCTTTTAATTCCTGCACGTAGTCGTCGTAGGTGTAGGTGAGTCGCGGCTCCCGTTTCAGCGCCGTCGGTATCTCCGCCGGGTCACCGTACACCAGCTCGTGCGGCGTGAGACCCGTGGCTGTGTGCGGGGTGGTGTTATACGTGAACATCGCGTATGGTAACCACTCATCCCAGTTTTCTTGGTCTTCGTCGGCGTAATTTTTTAGATATTCGGCCAATGTCCTGTGGGACCGTTCCAGGGCTCCATTCGATTCGGGGTGATACGCTGTCGTTTGGATTTTCGTTATTTTCAATAGCTTACACATTTCTTTAAAGGTGTCGCTAAGAAAATTCGTCCCTTGGTCGGACAGAATGGTACCTGGGGTACCATAGCGGCATATTATTTCCGTCACGAGGGCTTTCGCGACTTCCTTCGCCTCTTGATTTTTTATTGGAATGCGGCGCTGTACTTTGTGAGGGAGTCCTGAAACGTAAGTATGCATTTGTTTCCGGCAGAGGTTTCTGTCAGCGGTCCGACAATATCGACGGCGCATTTTTCAAATGCTCGGCTCGGTGTGTCGGTGATGACCATCGGTGCCCTTCCTCTCGGAGTTATTTTATTAGTTTGGCATTTCTTTCATTTCGAAATGTATTCTTCGACTTCCTTTCTCATGCCTGGCCAGCGATATTGGAGCTGGATGCGCTGGAGCGTTCTCGCCGTGCCCTGGTGCCCACCCAGAGGGGCATCGTGATATTCGCGTATTATTTTTTCGCTCTCGGCCTCGTCGGGGCAGGTTCCGCCTATGCTGCGGCTATCCTCGTCGGGAGCATCGGGTTGCGCGTCGCCGCTATACTCTAGCTGCTGGTGACTGGCCTCCCCGTGCTCCGCGTCCCGCTCTTGGCTCGTCCGCTTCGTGCTGCTGTTCGTACCCGCTGCCTCGCTGTCGACGCGGGTATCGCTTTCTCTGTCGCACAGCTCCGCTCTCGCTTGCGCGCTCGCGGCGGTATCGGCCTCCTCGTCGTCCGCTAGTGCGCTCTCTCTCTTCTCGGCTCTCCTCTTTGTGCGGTCGTTCGTATCTGCCGCTTCGCTGTTTCCTGCTTGTTTTCTCGCTTGCGCTCGCGTCATGGTGTATATTCGGCTAAGAGCGTCGGCGTTCGTATTAATTTTTCCCGCTTTATAATGTATCTCGATGTCGTGCTCGGATAATTTGATTTTCCATCGCATGAGCCGAGATCCTGGATCTTTTACTCCGAATAACCACGTGAGGGGTTTATGATCAGTGACCACCTTAAATCGGGTTCCATATATGTATGGTCGGAATTGTGTTGTTGCCCAGACGATAGCGAGCAATTCTTTTTCCGTTGTCGTGTAGTTTTGCTCGGCTTTATTAAGTGTGCGGCTCGCGTAGCACACGGGTAGGTCTTGACCTACCTCGCCCTGCGATAGGATAGCTCCTATCGCCTTATCTGATGCGTCGGTCGTTACCACGAACTGTTTCTCGAAGTCCGGGTACTGTAGGATCGGTGCCGTTGTCAGCGTTGTTTTTAATTTTTCGAAAGCCTCGTCTTGCCTCGGAGTCTACTCGAATTTTATATCTTTTTTGGTTAGCTCGGAGAGAGGTTTGGCTGTCTTCGCGAAATCTTTAATAAATTTCCGATAATATCCTGCTAGCCCTAGGAATGATTGTACGCCCTTAACGTTTCTTGGCGTAGGAAAATTTTTTACAGCTATGATTTTTTCAGGATCTGGTTTTACTCCCTTTTCAGATATGACGTGCCCGAGGTACTGGGTTTCTTTTTTCAGGAAATGGCATTTTTTCGGCTGGATCGACAACTTGGCTTCTCTGAGTCGTTGGAAAATTTCTATTAGTAGTTTATTGTGTTCTGCGAGCGTTGTTCCGTAGATTACGATGTCGTCCAAATATACGTAGCATTTTACCCCTTGCAGTCCGGACAATACGGAATTCATGAGTCTTTGGAAAGTCGGCGGTGCGTTTTTTAAGCCGAAGGGCATACGAGTGTACTCGAAGTGCCCTTGTGGTGTTGAGAATGCCGTTTTTTTCTTTGTCGCTCTCCGCCATCGGGATTTGATGGAATCCCGAGGCGAGATCGAGCGTGGTAAAATACTGTGCTTTTCCCAACTGGTCCAATATTTCGGTGATATTGGGCAGTGGGTAGGAGTCTCCAATCGTAGCTTCGTTTAGTTTTCGGAAGTCTACGACGACTCTCATACGCGCTTTTCCCGTGGCGTCGGGTTTCTTCGCTACGACCAATAGCGGCGCGTTCCATTGGCTTCGGCTCGGTTGAATTATTCCATCGTTTAACATTTCCTGGGTTTGTTTCTGGACCTCCCTTTTGTGGGCCTCGGGTAGTCGATACGGGTTGACCTTGATCGGTCGAGTCCCCTCTGGTGCAGGGGTATTTCCTTGTCCCTGTCCGTATTGTCCTTGACTGTTTTGTCCTGGATTATTATTTTGGCCTTGCCAATTATTTTAGCCTTGCCAATTATTTTGACCCTGGTAATTGTTTCGCCCCTGGTAGTTTCCTCGTCCGCGGTAATTTCCTCGACCTCGATAATTTCCACGTCCGCGAGAATTATTATTTCCGTTATTTCCCTGACTCTGATTACCTGCGGCTTCGTCGCGCAAGCGTCCTTGGCACTCGTTATAGACGTGTCCTTTCTTCTTGCAGTAGTTGCAGACTATTTCTACGGTATTTAGGGACCGTCGTCCCCCGGGTCCGGGTAGACTGGACCGTCCCGTCGGGCCCCTGCACTCCCTGGCGAAGTGCCCGGGCTTCCCGCAATTGTGGCATTTTTGCGCGGACTTGTCGCCATGCGTCTGCTTGTTGATGGAGTCGTTGCCCTGTACCGTTTTTTCTTCCTCCATGGCCCCCTTCATGGCCGACTGGAGGTCCGCAAACCCGCGTGCCTTGACGATCAGCTGATACTCGCGTCTGAGCCCCCTCTCGAAGTTATTGAGGCCCATTTGACGGATGTATCCCTCGATCGTTTTTTTCTGAACGTCCGTGTCCTCGTTTATCGTGCTCGCGTCTATTAGTTCCATCATAATTTTCTCAAGTCTCTGTCCGAAAGCTAATACTGTCTCGTTCGGTTTCTGTTTGCTTGTATTGAATTCTACCTGTAACGCGGCGACTTTCCGTTGCGTCCCGTACAGTGCGGTCATTTCTTCCCTGAATTTTTTGAAAGAATTTATCTGTTTGTATTTTATGTCTTTTGCGGCTTTCCCTACTATTTTTGTTTTTAGCACGGCTTTCAACAGGTCGGGTCTGTCAGCCTCGGCTACCTGTTCGTCAGCGTATTCGTAAGCGTTTATTACATCGTCTACCTCCTCGGGTTTTGACCCGTCGAAACGCGGAATTAATGTTCTAGCCTCCTTCAAATTCATGTGTACGACGGCGTCCGGAATTTCGGGAGGTTCTAGTACGGTGTTATCAAGCAAAGAAAAATCTATTAAATTTATTCCGTAATTTCTTTCGGTCTCGACAGTATCGTAATACTCATGTTCGGTTTCGCGCGAGGTGTCGGGTGACTCTAGCTCTAACCCGGATGATTTTACGCGCTTTTTTAGATGGATATTTTCTTCCGTCTCTACGGTTTCGAAATTTAGAAAATTATTTATGAATGAGTCTAGTGACCTTGACAGTACTCTTGTACCCGGTAATTGTAAAGATCTAGCTCGATCGTCGTCGGACATATATTCCTAACTGGCTTTGATTTTCGCAAGCTAAAATTGTGACTGCCACTTACAGGAGTAGAATTTTCCACATCGCGGATGTTTGTCTTCCTTTCGTTCGGGATTGTACTTTGACGAGCTGCTGTCGTCCTTCTTGGATGCTGCTAATCCTTCCGGTAGTCCTCGGGACTCCTTGGTTGGTCTCTCCGCGTCGATTCTCGGGATGACGGTTGTCTCTGCTTCCTTCGTGGCCTCGACGTCTGTGTGTCGGGCTCGGCTACTCGCAATTCAACGTCTGCGTGTTGAACTTGCGTCGGTGTCTCGTTTCAACGTCCGCGTTGTCGAGACTCGATGTCACCGGTGTTGGTGAATAATATTTTTTTTTCTGTGCGTGTCGATGCTGACGTTTGCACTGGTCTTTTCGGCACTTGCCTTCGTTGATTACTTGTTAAGTTTGGTTACAAGACTTTTGGCGGATCCCACCGCTGCCACCAATTTTGTTGTACACGAGGTCAACAAATTTAATTTAAAAGGTAATTTGGGATCGTTGCCAAATTAAGAGTGAAACTCAAGTTTGTTTATACAAACTAAATAACAAGTTTATTCAAAGAAAGATAATTAATGTGATCGTTGCCAATATTTCTTGATACAGTCGTCGATTTCTTTGAACATGAGCCTAACTCTGAGACCAACCTCTCTGTTCTCTAGTCGAGTTCAGACTGCCTATTTCCCGGTCGCGATCCGCGACGTGCAAATTGATGCGTCTGCAATTTTATTACCTGCCCATATTTGGGCATATAGAATCGAGCATCGCCTGATTCTTACTCGGCGATTTGTTGTTGCCGGGTGCACTACCCGGGCGTCATTCGATACTTATTCGGCAAATTCCTACACGTGTCGGCTTTGCGACGCGGTGGATTTGCCAGTAAGTATTTCCCAATGCATTCTCTGATTTATTTAATAGATAAAATAATTCGGGGTACAACAATAGAGAGGGGGGATGGGAGCGTGTGCGGAAGTCGCCACAGTGCACCCCAGAAGAAATAAAATTTTTATTTAAAAATATTTTTATTAATTTTTATTAATAATAATTTTATTAACGTAATAATTTTATTAATTTTTACTAGTTTTAATATTGCTGCTCCCGTGTGCGCTGAAGTATCCTGTAAAAAAACAAAAAAAATTATTATTCTGATAATATTTGTAATCTGATAATAATGCAAAAAAAAGCAACTTACCTTCTATCTACTCTCCACGCTGCTCTCCAGTTTGGGCAGGAGCCCGATGCGTCCAACGGCGGTCATCGAAGACCGGGACGCGGAGCGGCTCCGGCCCGTCCCGCTTCCGCACGACGTATTCGATGTCGGCCGCAGGCGTCTCCACGCTGACGTAGTCAGCGTAGCGCAGCCGCCTGCGACGCCGATGCCTCCTCTCCTCCTCCTCTCCCGCGTATCTCACGCGTTCTGAAAATAAATAAAATAAATAAAATAAATAAAATAAATAAAATAAATAAAATAAATAAAATAAATAAAATAAATAAAATAAATAAAATAAATAAAATAAATAAAATAAATAAAATAAATAAAATAAATAAAATAAATAAAATAAATAAAATAAATAAAATAAATAAAATAAATAAAATAAATAAAATAAATAAAATAAATAAAATAAATAAAATAAATAAAACTTACGGCGAGGAAGTGGAGGAGAGAGTTAAAAAATTGGAAATGGAAAAGCGCAAAGAGGAAATGCAAGGAGCGAGAAAGAGAGAGAGCGATACGGGAAACAGTGAGCTAGAGGAAAGGGTGAAAGAGATGGAAAGGAAGATAGAGAGAAGAGAGAGAGAAGAGAGGAAAAAGAATGTAATCTTAAAGAGAGTGGACATACAAGGAACAGCGATGGATTCGGCGAGGAGGATTTTACAGAGCATCGGAGTGGGATCGAGAATGGAGAAGGCGAAAGAGATCGGAAAGAGGAGGGGTGGTGGAAGAGAAGGCAGCATAGAGGTGAGAATGGAAAGCGTGGAAGGGAAGGAGGAAGTAATGAGGAAGAAAAGAAATCTGAGAGGGAGGAACGAGAGGATAGAGGAAGATCTTACGTGGAAAGAGAAAAGGATGCAGTGGCTAATAAAAGAAGTAGCGGACGCGGAGAGGAGGAAAGGAAAAATGGTGAGAGTAGGACATGGCAAGCTGTTTGTGAACGGAACGGCATGGTTCTGGGATGAAAAGAATGAGGTGCTGAAAGACAGAAGAGGGAGAGAAAGAGCGGAGGAGGAAAAAACAGAGAAAAAAGAGGATGAGGAAAAACATGAAAGGGTGGAGGAACGAAGAGCAAGGAAGATGAGAGAGGAGAAGCCGAATGAAGGATTGGATGAGGCGAGGGGAGCAGAAGGGGAGGAGGAAGGAGCAAAAAACGATTAACCAGGAGGAGTAGGAAATGGAAGAAAGAGACGGAAGAAAAAGAGGAGGAGAGTTGGAAGATAGCGTTTTGGAACGTTGCGGGCTTGGCGAGCAAGGACAAAGAGTTTTGGAAAGGAATAGAAGAATGGGAGGTAGTAATACTAATGGAGACGTGGATAGAGGATAAAAATTGGAGCAAAGTGAGCGGCAGGATGCCGAAGGGATACAGATGGTCGAGGCAAGGAGCGAGAAAGAAAAGCAAGAAAGGAAGAGCGATGGGAGGAATGGTGATCGGAGTGAGAGAGGAAATGGTAATGGAGGAAGAGGAAAAACTGGAGGAGGAGGAAGGCATTATGCACGCGCCAGTGAAAGCAGGGAAGGAGGTCTGGAACATTGTTGCAGCATATGTGAACGGAGATATGGACAAGAAATTGGAGAAGCTGAGAGGATGGATGGAACGGCAGAGTGAAGAAGAAAGAACGATAATAGGAGGAGACTTTAACGCGAGAACTGGAACGGAGGGAGGGAGAGTGAGAGACCCGGAGGAGGATGAGGACGAAAGGAGAAAGTCAAAGGATAAAAGGATCAATAGAGAAGGAAAGAAGCTGACGAAGGTGCTGGAAGAAGTAGGATGGGAGATCTGGAATGGAAATATGGAAGGGGACGAGGAGGGAGAATTTACGTACACGGGCGGAAGAGGAGAGACGGTGATAGACTATGTAATGGGAGATGAAAATGCAAGGAAGGGAATAAAAAAGCTAGAAGTAGCTGACAGAATAGAATCGGACCATCACCCACTGGGGGTAACAGTGAAAAAAGGAAGAGAGAGGAGGAGAAAGGAAGGAGGTCGGGAAAGAAAAGCTGGAGGGAAATGGTCCGAGAAAATGAAAGAAGAGTATGCGAAAGGCCTGCAAGAAATGACAGTAGAAAGAAGTGGAAGGCAGGAAGACATAGGAGAAATGGAGATGAGGATAAAGGAAGAGATCGGAAGAAGTGAAGAGAAAGGAGGGAGAGAAAGGAAACAAAAGAGGGGAGGATGGTGGGATGAGGAGTGCAGAGAAAAAAAAGCAGAAGTAAGGAAGGAGCTAAGGAAATGGAGAAAGAACGCAGGAACGAAGGAGCTATATAGAGAGAGAAAGAAAGAATATCAGAGGCTGAGCGAAAGGAAGAAAAAGGAGCAGCAGGAGAGAATGATAATAGAGATAGCAGAAGCGAAAACGGAAAACGAGGTATGGGATATAGTAAACAGAGGAAGGAAGGAAAGAAAGAAAATTGGAGAAGGAATACAAAAAGAAGAATGGAAAAGATATTTCATGAATTTGATAGGAGGAATGGAGAGAAGAGTGAGAATGGGGACGGTGGAGGCAAGAAGAGAGGGAGAGGAGGACGACATAAGTAGAGAAGAAATCCGGAAGACGGTAAAGAAATTGAAAGAGGAAAAGGCGATGGGAATAGACGAGATACCAAATGAGGCGTGGAAGTGTGGAGGAGAGAGGGCGATAGAGGTAGCATTGGAGATATGTTCGAGAGTATGGAGAGGTGAAGGCTGGCCGGAAAATTGGAAGGAGGGGATAATAGCCCCAATAATAAAGAAAGGAAGCGGGGAGAGAGTAGAGGAGTACAGAGGGGTTACGCTCATGCCGTCGTTGTATAAGATATACACGACGGTACTAGCGAAGAGGCTGGAAGAAGAAGCAGAGGAAGGGAAGATGATACCGCCGAACCAGAGAGGATTCAGGAGAGGAGTAGGGACGATAGATAATATCTACGTCCTGAATTATATAGTGAACAGGAAGGTGACGGAAGAGAAGGGTAAGGTGGTGGCGCTGTTCGTAGACCTGAAGGCGGCCTTTGACTCGGTGGACAGGAGGAAAATGATGGAGGCATTGGAGAAAAGAGGAGTAAGGAGAGGGCTCAGAGAAAGAGTGGAAGAGGTGTACCGAGAGACAAAGAGTAGAGTGAAAGCCGGAGGAGAGATAGGAGAAAGCTTCTGGACGGGAAAAGGGGTCAGACTGGGATGTCCGATGAGCCCGGTTCTGTTTAACTTGATGACGGCTGATTTGGAGGAAGAGCTGAGAAAAGAAACATGGGGTGGAGTGAAGGTGAGGGACAGAAGGATATGCTCGCTTGCGTACGCAGATGATGTGGTGGTATTGGCAGAAAGTGAAGAGGAAATGAAGAGCATGATAAGGAGAAGGGAAAAATATTTTGAAAATAAAAAGCTGGAAGTAAACGTAGAGAAGACAAAGATAATAAGATTCAGGAGAGGCGGAGGAAGGAGGAAGGAAGTGGACTGGAGATGGAGAGGCAAAAAGATTGAGGAGGTGAAAGAATTTAAGTACCTCGGTTACGTATTTAAAAGGAATGGAGGACAGGAAGCGCACATAAAGGAGAGAGCGAAGAAAGCAGGAGCAATTATGAAGAAGGCCTGGGGGATAGGCAAAAGAATGTTTGAAAAAAACTGGGAAAGGAGAGTTTGGTTATTTGACACGCTGGTGTGGACAGTAATGGGATATGGAGCGGAAATATGGGGCTGGGAAGAAAGGAGAGAACTGGAAGGAATGCAGGAAAGATTTCTGAGATGGACGATGGGGGTAGACTGGCACACGCCAGGATACATGATAAGGGAAGAAACAAAGAGAGATAAGATAAGGATAAGAGCGCGCAGGAGGGCATGGCGATACGAAGAGAAGCTGAGGAAGGGAGAAGGAAGCGAGTTGGCAAGAGAATGTTTATAAGAAATGAAAGAGAGGGAGAGAAGAGTGGAAGAGAGAGGCTCGAAGTGGGAACAAGGAAGACGGGAAGCGAAAAGACGGAAAGAACGAAGGAATGAAGGAGAGGAAGGACAAAGCGAGATGGAGTACGAGGAAGCGGAGAGAGCGGATAGAAGAGAACAGGAAAAAGAAAGACGGGAACGAATAAGAGAATCCAGATACAACAGATGGTACAGAGAGGTGATGACGGAAGGAATCCCGCAATACCTGAAAGCGAAGTGGAAGGAGGAACGGAGCAGAAGAATAGCCAGATTCAGGCTGGGGAACGAGATGAGAGAGGGAGAATATTGGAAAGCGGAAGATCAAAGGAGATGTAGAGTGTGCGAGGGAGAAATAGAAACATGGGAGCACGTACTAGATAGATGTAGGGCAGGAGGGGAAGAAAATAGGGCGATAGGTGAGAGGATAAGAGAGATTCTGGATGCGAATGGAGAGGGAGAGGAGTGGATGAAAGAATTGGAAGAAGCGCGACGAAAAAGGAGGAGTGAGACGAGCGAGGAGCAAGAGAGAGCGGACGAGGGGAATGGATGAGGGGGGGGGGGAAACAGAACGAGAGTGAGAGGGAGTGAGAGGGAGAGAGAGAGATCTGTAGAGGAAGAGAGGGAATGAGAGAAAGAATGGAGTGAATGAAACGGAAACGGGATTCGACAACGAGGCGAAGGAAGTAGAGAGAGAGGGGAGGAAGAGAAGCGATGCGAGCGAGGCGAGCGAGAGCGGGGAGCGATGCGAGCGAGGCGAGCGGCGAGCGGCGAGCGAGGCGAGCGAGAGCGGCGAACGATGCGAGCGAGGCGAGCGGCGGGCGAGGCGAGCGAGAGCGGCGAGCGAGGCGAGCGAGAGCGGCGAGCGAGGCGAGCGGGGCGAGCGAGGCGAGCGAGAATAAAATTAAGAGGTTGGATAAGAAGCGAAATAGAATAAGGGCGAAAAGAATGAGAGAAAAACGAAAACAATGTAAAGAATGTTAAGGAAGAAAGACCAAATAAACGGAAAGAAAAGAAAAAGAGAAATGCAAAGAGAGGAGGTGAGGAAAACAGGAGTGGAAAGTGTGAGAGTGAGAGTGGAAGAGTCAGGGAGACGAGGAGAGAGGAAACGCTGTAAAGAGAGAAAAGGTGGAGAAAATGAATTATAAGGAACAATGTATGGGAAACGGAAACCTTGTAACCCTAAGGGGACACAATAAAGCACAATACAAATAAAACTTACGGATATTGTTCCGTGCTGGACGTGGACGCCGTTCCTCTTCGAGCTCCGGTTCCAAAGGCCCCGAAAGGGGTACGGCAGATACCTCCTCGATTGGTGCACGATTGTAACACATTTTAACTGATTTTAAATCGGAGCGATGTGTCACTGGCACGTTCCCACTGTGTACTGACGGCCGCCTTATGAGATCATAGCCGCCGCCCAGTCTCGTGCTGATTCTGCAAAATCTGGAGACTGTCACAGATATGCGCACACACACACACGCACCCGTCACCGCTGTTGCCACAGCCTATTTTTATTTTTATTTTTATTTTTATTTTTATTTTTATTTTTATTTTTATTTTTATTTTTATTTTTATTTTTATTTTTATTTTTATTTTTATTTTTATTTTTATTTTTATTTTTATTTTTATTTTTATTTTTATTTTTATTTTTATTTTTATTTTTATTTTTATTTTTATTTTTATTTTTATTTTTATTTTTATTTTTATTTTTATTTTTATTTTTATTTTTATTTTTATTTTTATTTTTATTTTTATTTTTATTTTTATTTTTATTTTTATTTTTATTTTTATTTTTATTTTTATTTTTATTTTTATTTTTATTTTTATTTTTATTTTTATTTTTATTTTTATTTTTATTTTTATTTTTATTTTTATTTTTATTTTTATTTTTATTTTTATTTTTATTTTTATTTTTATTTTTATTTTTATTTTTATTTTTATTTTTATTTTTATTTTTATTTTTATTTTTATTTTTATTTTTATTTTTATTTTTATTTTTATTTTTATTTTTATTTTTATTTTTATTTTTATTTTTATTTTTATTTTTATTTTTATTTTTATTTTTATTTTTATTTTTATTTTTATTTTTATTTTTATTTTTATTTTTATTTTTATTTTTATTTTTATTTTTATTTTTATTTTTATTTTTATTTTTATTTTTATTTTTATTTTTATTTTTATTTTTATTTTTATTTTTATTTTTATTTTTATTTTTATTTTTATTTTCTAGTATATTTATATTACGAGGTTCTTGTCCATTACCCGATGGGCAAGACCAATGCACAAACTTGCACAACTGTGGAATTAGAACGTAACTCATGTCCACAGCATCGAGCGAAATTTTTTTATTATGGGTATCAATTTTACCCAACAGGTGACGGAGCATAGCCCAATCCTCCCTGCTGTAACGAGTCATATTATTTAATACTGTCGCAAGGGCTAAGTATTGCAATGAGCTTGCCGACCACCGAATTTCCTCACTACTGTTGTACCCCCGGTCAACGCCCGATTATTCGGGGAATGCGCTTACTCAATAATCGCGGTATGCAACGAGCACACAACGCCTTGCGAAATACGGAAGAAGCGAGCACGCGACATATTGCGAAACATGGAAGTAACAAATAGCATTTAAGAAATTAGCAAGTAATTAGCCGAGTCAGCTATTGGGAAATATCGGACACCCGAAAGCAATAATTCTTTAAACAATTGCAAAATAGCTGACATGCCTACTCTTACCCCTATATAAGAGACGACGAGCAGGCATTCAGCAGTCCGATTTTAATCTGAACAACGTTTCGGTCAGTTAGTTATACCGTAAAACATATACTCTCTTCGGAAGGAAGATAAGCGTACAGAGTGTTACTACACAACTATTGGTAAATAATCTTGAATAAACTATTGTAATTAATATTGATATAATAAATCGTGCTTTTATAATTCACTTGGGTTTCAACCCTTTACTGGATAAATCCCAAAACCTTTGAGCTAGCGGCTCCCGCAGTACTCAGAGTAGCTAACTGAGTCTCTGCGGATACAACATTGGTGGCAGCGGTGGGATATCCAGAGTGAATTATTAAAATAAAATGACTAAACCCACGATTTAAAAAATAAACAATCGCTAATACCAAGTTGTGAAATCTCCGCGTAGTGCGGTAAATTAAGACTCTCCCCGAGAGAGAGAGTTCCGCGAACCAGGGTCGAGCATCGTCGACAAGAGTTCGGGCGGACCACGTACGCAACCAGAGCCAACGTGGGCATCCCGTTATTCAGGCGAGATAACGGAAGAGAGTCTCCGCGGATCACTGCAGGATCCACGGAGAGCGTCGCCAGACATTGGGACGTATAAAAGGGAGCCTAGAACCCCGAGGGTTAGACGTCAACAACAAAAGGGCATCCCGTAATGTGGAGGGTTAACGCACTGTAAGTGACCTCCATTATCTTACGTAGCAAACGAAAAACGCGCAGCCTTGTCGGAGCCAGTAGCACCCGCTACCAAGCACCCAGAAAAATTTAATAAAATACTTAGCACGCACTCCGGTCGAAATGAGTACGCACAGCACGCCACAGGGCCAACCAGGGCAGGAACAGGATCCAGGGGCCGACGCGCTGCGAGCCGCGGGAAGCCTCGAACGGGTCTTGGGGGAAATTGCGGACCAATCCCGACAGGGACTGAGCGACAGCCCTCTTAGGGACTTGCAACGGGAGGACACCCCGAACCCGATGGCCCGGGTGAACACCCAGAGAGGGTCCTCTTTCGGAAATAGAACCGGATGGGAGGATGTCGACGTACGCATGTTCGCGCCGAGGCAGGGTGAAGTTACCCCGGCCATGGTTACCGACGAAATTAACCGTATGCGGAACGCGCAGCGCAGACAGGCCGCTCCCAACTGGGATATCGAGAACGGAGTTCGAGAACAGGGGACCGCAGAGGAAGCGGGCCAGGGGATACCGAACTTCGTCCAACCCGCCGCCCAAAAGGCCCGTCGGACCCTCTTCCCCACGCTCCAGCGCGTGGACGAGGGCGAAGAGTCCGACGATCCCTCGCAAGGGCACGCCCGGTCCGGTGCCGGGGACACGCTAGGGCAACGGGTCGCTCAGCTGGAACAGCTGATTCAAGAAATGAGCACGCAGATGGCCAAGGAGCAATCGATGGCGACGCTCCAACCGACAAAACGTGCGCAGGAAGATGCCACGATCGAGCGACTCGCAGCAATGGAAGAAACGATGAGGAATTTCGTCCTGGAGGGCCAGGGTGGCCGGCGAGGGGGACACGAACATGAAGACTCCACGGCCGAGCGACTCACAGCGATGGACCAAACAGTAAGGGACTTCGTCCTGGAGGGCCGAAGGGGGGGGGGCGAGGGGATACTCCCCCCCAAAACAGTCGCCCCCTCGGCACCAAAGCAGGGTGACGGTGGCGGATGAGGATGGACCGGAGTACTTAGACCTCGGTTCCGCCCTCCGAAACATTAAAACGTTCGATGGAAATGATCCAACAAAACTTGACGGCTTCATATTATCTTGCGAAGCCGTATGGGGCATGGTAAGACCCAGACAACGGTCTACTCTTCTCTCGCTGATACGGAGCAGCAAATTAGAAGATCGGGCGACGCGGGAAATGCGCCACAAGACGATCGTAACATTAGACGATCTACGCACCGAGCTGGAAGCATTGTACGGGAAAGGCGAGTCACTCGCCTCCCTGCAATACCAATTTTGCACGCTAAGTCAAGACGCAAAGGAAAACGTCTCGGCGTATGCTACACGGGTAGAGACTCTCACAGTAGAGGTCATCGAAAAACTGTGCGAAGGAGCCGATCAACGTGGCGCCCGTGCCATAGGCGAAGCAATCCGGAAAAGCGCACAGATGAATTTCGAAAACGGGCTAAAAAAGGAAATTCAGACCATCGTTCGTTCCCGTAATTACCAAGGGCTACACGACTCCGTCGTGGGGGCCATTGAGGTCGAAAAAATGACCTTAGCGCGGCCAGGAGGGGCACGCCCTAACGGGGGCGGTAACGGCGGTGGCAACTCTCGACAGTCGCAAGGCGCGGCAGGGGAGAAAAAGGGCGCCTGCTACACCTGCGCGAAAACAGGGCATCTGGCGAAAAATTGCCGATCCGGTAGGCAAAGCCTCCCGGCGCCGGCACAGAAGGAGGTGAACGTCGCGAGCATTACGTGTAATTATTGTAAAAAAACCGGTCACTTGTGGAAAGATTGCCGGTCACGTAAGCAAGCGGAAAATAAGAAAAATAAAAATAATAACAGCAAGAAATCCGCCGCGCCGAAAAAGGAACAAAACAACGGACAGCCGCCGCAGGAAGGAACCGTAGGGGCATTCCGGGTCGACACGGTCACCGCCACGAACCGGCCCTTAAGGGGGGCCAATATCTACACAATCGAGGCGCAATCATCCTCGCCGGGACGACAACGATTACAGAGTTGCTGACAGTGGCATCGTTCCGAGGGAAAAATCATCGGGCACCAAACGAACCCCTTAAGGAGGTCAGCGTCTATGCGGCAGAGTCGCCGGGACCACATGCGTCGGCCAGCGACTTCCATATTAAATCTCCGTCTAGTATCGAGGGTATACTGACCCTGAAGGCCGACACCGGGGCTCAAGTGAGCCTAATACACGAAGACGTGTTACAAAACGACACGCCCGCCGAAAAAACGGCGGTCGCACTGACAGGGCTCGGAGGTGGCTCATTAAATGCTTACTACGCCGCCCTTGTCGAGCTCGAAACACCGAACGGATCCGTGAAACATTGGTTTCACGTAATACCTCGAAATCTCCAGATACATACGCACGGTCTCCTCGGTATGGACTTTATCAGAGAAAAACAGGTCGACATACTCAGAGGAGAAACTATAAGGATCAAAGGGCACTGCATGCCTCTCGTGGACGGAAGTTTGAGCATAACTTTGCCGCCACGGAGTGAGAGTATTGCGTATGTATCCACGCTAAGCACCGACGAAGGAATCGTCGAGCGACGTAATGTTTCCGAGGGCATTATACTCGGAGCATGTGTGACCTCGCCTCAAGGCCACAGCTGTGTAGTAAGCCTTGTAAACACAACGGCGGAATACGTCCGCGTCGAACGAACCGCCGTGACACTCGAGCCGCTGGCCTCAGCAAATGCTTTTGTCCGGTGCGCCCGCCACCACGACTCGCGGAATCTGCACCGTCAGCACGGGGGCGAGCGGCACGCGACTCGAGAAACTGCGAAAGGAAATAGACACCTCACACCTTAACCAGGAGGAAACGAGCTCGTTAACGGAAATATGCGACGAGTTCGCGGATATATTCCATCTCGAAGGGGACCAGCTGCCCTGCACCAACATGGTGGAACACAGCATCCCCCTCGAGCCCGGGGCACGACCTATAAAAGTACATCCTTACCGCTTACCGGAAGCGCACAAAAAGGAAGTACAGGAACAAATGAAAGGGATGTTAAAGGACGGCATTATCCAACCAAGTCGAAGTCAATGGAATGCGCCGTTGCTGGTCGTAGCGAAAAAACCTGACGCGGCAGGAAAAATAAAAATGCGCGTTGTCGTGGACTTTCGCAAACTAAACGAAGTAACCATCGGGGATTCGTACCCGCTACCGCAGATCACGGAAATATTAGACCAGCTGGGTCGAGCACATTATTTTACGACGCTCGACCTTGCCTCAGGATTCCACCAAATTCCGATGGCGGAAGAGGACAGGGAAAAAACGGCATTCTCCACACCTCAAGGGCATTTCGAATACACGCATATGCCCTTCGGCTTAAAAAATGCTCCACCGACCTTCCAACGGTTAATGAGCACCGTACTCGCAGGGCTTGAAGGGCTCAAATGCTATGAATATCTCGACGACATAGTAATATTCGGAGCCAGCCTGGCGGAGCACAACGAACGGCTTCGCGAGGTATTTGGACGCTTAAGAGAAGCGAAATTGGCCCTGCAACCGGCAAAGTGCCGATTTCTACGATTAGAAACTCGCTATCTCGGTCACATAATTTCGAGCGAAGGAGTACGCCCGGATCCAGCTCTAGTGACCTCCGTACGGAATTTTCCGACTCCCCGAGATGCCAAGGGCGTGCAGTCCTTCCTAGGACTAGCAGGATACTACCGTAAATTTATCCAAGACTTCTCGAAGGTCGCCAAGCCCTTAACGGAGCTAACGAAAAAAGATGTTAAATTTGAATGGATGGCGAAGCACGAACAGGCCATGGAGGACCTGAAACGCGCATTAACGACCGCTCCCGTGCTCCAATATCCGGACTTCGAGAAGCCCTTCGTGGTTACCACCGACGCCTCGGACAAGGCCATCGGGGCCATATTATCGCAAGGGCCAATAGGCGAAGATCTACCAATCTGCTACGCCAGCCGAACGCTAAATAAAGCCGAGCAAAATTATACGACTACGGAAAAAAAACTTCTGGCAATCGTATGGGGAATTGCACAATTTCGCCCATATGTATACGGCACTCGGTTCACCGTAGTAACCGATCATAAACCACTAACGTGGCTATTCAGTGTCAAAGACCCTGGGTCGAGACTCATGCGCTGGAAAATAAAATTATCGGAGCATGAGTTCGACGTGCAGTATAAGGCGGGTAAGCAAAATACCAACGCGGATGCACTCAGCCGCATATGTGTGGTAACCCGGTCACACGCACACAAGGATACCGAGCAAGTATGCAGCGACACGGACAGCGACGGCGAGACTCGCCCGCACGAAGCAACGGTCAGCCAGGAGTACGAGTCCGCGGACGGTCAGCCCGACGCGCCGCGCGAAAAGGAGTACGAAGAAAACGGGTCAGACAGCGAATGTCTCAGCGATGAGGAAAAAATCAAGATACTCCACGAGCATCACGATGCGCCTCTCGGGGGGCATCAAGGAGTCACGCGAATGCTTGCAAGAATAAAATTAAGATACTCCTGGCCCGGAATGCGAAAAGATATAGAAGCGTATGTGGGCCGCTGTGACAAGTGCCAGCGCAATAAAATTCGGCCGGCAACAAAGGCGCCGTTAGTCATCACCGACACACCTACTCGAGCCTTCCAAAAATGCGCCATGGACATCGTAGGCCCACTACCGGAAACAGAAGCGAGAAATAAATATATTCTCACGTTCCAGGACTTGCTTACGAAATACAGCGTAGCCATACCGCTGGAAAACCAGCAAGCAAACGAGGTTGCGAAAGCGTTCGCAAAAGAAATAAGCTGCCGGTACGGGACACCAGAAACCATCCTTACCGACCAAGGCACGAATTTTCTGAGCGCGATCTTTAAGGGGGTATGCAAATTACTGCGCATAGAAAAAATTCAAACAACAGCATACCACCCCGAGTCGAATGGGGCACTTGAACGCTCACACCGAACGCTTGCCGAATACCTTAAGTGGTATATTGACGAAGATCAAGGAAATTGGGACGAGTGGTTACCGTACGCCATGTTCACGTATAACACGACGCCCCACACGGCAACCGGATTTACGCCGCACTGCCTGATTTATGGCGACAATGCGGAGATACCAACAGCCCTAAAAAGGGAGCCCAGACCCACGTACGCATACGACGATTACGTGCAAGAATTACGAGAACGACTACGCGCGGAGTGGTCTACCGCGCACAATAACCTAAAAGCAGCAAAGGAAAAAGCCAAAGAACAGTACGACCGAAAGGCGAAAGAAATCAAGTTCAAGGTCGGAGACCGCGTATTATTACACGACGAAACGGTGCGTCAGGGACGCTCAGCAAAGCTAACGCCGAAGTGGATCGGACCCTATCCCATCGAGGAGATACACCCGCCGTGCAATTACACCCTCCGCCAAGGACGGCGGACGGTAAAAGTGCATGTAGACCGTCTAAGAAATTACGTGGACGAATAGAAAAAAAAACCCACAAGACGGTCACCGGTTTTCGACAAGCCTTCGCAATAGGAAAGAATGAAAAAGATAAATAAATGAATAAAATTCCAGGTTACTGGTGGTAAGCGCGCAGGCCGCGGCCCATCCCACGGACCGGCCATACACAATTCAACAATTCGAAAACGCCCCAGGGCTATACTTCGAAAAGGTCGGCACACTATATCCATACACCGACGTCTGGACACTGGCCATACGCATGAATCTAAAAAACATGGCCTTTATGGAGCTACGGATAAAAGCCCAGCTTGACGAGGTTCGGACGAAGTGTGAAAAATTCGGGAGCCCGGACGGACATTGCGCCGAGATGCTGGAACACCTCGTACGACTCTCTGAAAAAATAGAGGAAAGTGTGGGGGTTGTGCAGGATCTCATCGGCGTGAAACCGAGCCGCAAACGCCGAGGATTAATTAACGGACTCGGAACGGTGCTGAAAGCCATAACCGGCAACATGGACGCCGACGATGGGAAACGGCTCGAAGCAGAAATCGCGACCCTCCGAGATACACAGGATACGCTAAAGGAAGGCATGAAAAAACAACTGCAGGTCGTAGAAACAACGATCGAAATGTTCAACGAAACCTCGCAAGCATCACAAAGAAATCTACAAAAATTGTTCACTGTTATGCCGCAGAACCTCAGGTATTTAATCTGGGTTCTGTGCGCGAGCCGTTAGCTCGTAAGGTTGGGGATGTGCTCGGTAAAGGGTTGGAACCCAAGTGAAGTACAATCGTATTATTTATTTACACAGTATTTTACAATGTTTGTTTAGCACTATATTTAATAGGTTTAACAATATATTAATATTATCGGAGATTATTTAACAATGTTTATTCAGCACTATATTTAACGTGTTTAACAATATGTTAATATTATCAGTGATTTACAAGGGTAACATTGTTATATCTATTATATAACAATGTCTACCGAGGACCTCCGACTGAGGTTCGCCTAAATGTCCGATTAACGTTCTACTTGACGATGTTTTATCCCTTGATATTAATGCTCACTTAATGCTTCATTAAGTTAGCTATTAATGCTTGGTTAATTTATCTTTCGATGCTTTATCGTTAATGCTTGATTATTCCACTGTATGGATATTGCTCTATTTATATGTTATCCGTTGATACTTTAGTTTATTCGTTAAAGCTCTATTTATGCTTACGTCTGTCCTTTTGAATTACCAATCGTAGTACAATTTGTACGCTTGATACACCGACTGGATTACCGTCTATCGTGCGTTAATCCTTCGCGATAAGGGTCCAATATTTGCACAACCTACTTATCGCGTTTGAGCTTCGCTCGTATGGTGTATCCGTAGTCAACCGTAAGAATCAGGAGTTCCGAAGAGACTGGTGAGTGTCTGCTCGTGGTCCCTTATATAGGGGTACGAGCAGACATGTCAGCTTAATTTTGGCAGTGTCAGATATTTCGTCATGATTGTTTAAACAATTATTCCGACTTCCGGATTTCTCAATATCTGACTCGACTAATTAATTACCGATTGCCTACATGCTATGTCATCGGTACGTTGACCCGAGGTGCAATACTAGCTTCTCCGTCTCTGTCAATCGGAATTTGGAGACGCTACGATTTCGCAATACCTGACTTGGCAATTACCGAGCCGATGCTCGAATTACCGAGTTGCTCGCTATTGCCTAATGGCTGACTCGAATATACAGTAGCTTCGCTGATTCTGTTATTATTTCGCAACGGCGCACGCCGCTGCCCACTTCGATTAGTGGGCAATGACGTTGCCGCCATAATCGACGTATCGAGCTACCGGGGTACAACATCACCATGGTGCACACCGTAGACGGTTATTTCCAAAACCGAACCGACGCATTACGCGACAGACAACACTTCGACGAAAGCCTGACGTTAATCGAAGCCTCTGTCGAAGCATACCTGCGAGAGGTAGATAAAATGACAGAATTATTCTCCGAGGTGGCATCCGGCACAGTGAGTGCCTCAACCGTGACCCCAGCCACACTCACGAAATACCTGACGGAGGCGTTGCCACATCTACCAAGAGGACACAGCTTCCCGCGTCCCATCGCGCGACATAACGCGGCAGCTATACTCCGCCTGGCAACGGCTCGAGCTTACCGGAAGGAGGGAGTGGTAACTCTTATCCTGGAAATCCCCCTTATCGGATCGTCCGAATACAACCTAAATTACGTGTACCCCCTCCCGCGGAGGGGAAGCAACAACACCTACTATTACATAGATACCACGGAGGATCTCGTGGTAGTAGACCAGAAGAACCGGCAATACATCCGGATGACGGAACGTGACCTCGAAGCCTGCAAGACCGCCGACGACAAATACTACTGCAAACCCCGGCACCCAGTCATGGCGATCACCGAAGACGCGCCATGCAGCATACGATTATACATCGAGGGTGCGGTAGGTCACGGACAACCGTGTCCGAAGAAAATCATACTCCTCACACATACTCTCGTGATGGGTGTGCGTCAGCCAGGGCAATGGCTGTACATAGCGCCGAGCGAAGAGACGGCGAGCGTCGGCTGCCAAGGAAAGCCGACGCAGCAGGAAATATTACACGGCGCGGGGCTAGTGACCCGCCAGGAACGATGCACGGTCACCACAGCGGCCTTCAAGCTCGAGACGGTGCGACGATGGAAGCAACGAATAAACGACACCTGCTATGTGCCGAGCTACAACCTTACCCTGCTCCCCGCCGAGGTAGAAGAAATACCGAAGACGATACGCGAAAGCCGGAAAACCACGCTCGAGCACGCAGTAACCAATCCGCGAGAATTAAACGAAGTCGGCACTCAGATAAGGAATATGCAAGAGAACCTGGACAGAACCACCACCCACGAAACGAGGAATCCCACGTCGCTATACCACGTGGTCGGACAATATTCCGTCGGTGCGGTCGCCCTCTTCGCACTTGCCGGCTATATTATCATTAATGCCCTGTGCCGAAGGGCGAAACAAGAGACCATACGCCTGCCCCGTGCCGCTTAACCTAATCTCGCAGAATAAAAGGGAATTAACGGGAAAACACATAAAATACATTAAAATATATTTATTTCCCCGAAAAACATAAAATATAGATATACAAAAAAAAGGGAAATTATAAACCCCAACGAAGGGAAGCGGGTCAGTACCACTCAGCCCGACGCCAATCCATCTCGCCCCGCTCGGCACGCCACATCCGTGATATCGGATCCTCGTCGTCCTCGACCTCCGACTCCGAGTCCGAGGCACCCGCCGGCCGATAGCCAAACCCGGGACCCTGGACCGGCCACACATCGGATACCGGTTGGGAAGGAGTAACGCCGCCGGCCCAGGGGATCAGAGTACCCGTCTGCAGCCCAAAATCCCCAGTGGTGAGCGGAGGCGAGTCCTCGCTGAAGGACAAATCGGTCTCCGAAAACGCATCCTCGTCAAGGAGATCCGAAAACGAACCCCCGTCGAGGAGATCAGAAAATGAATCTCCGTCGAAGAGATCGGACAGCGAATCCTCGTCCGAGGAAACAGAGGATGCCCGGAAGGAACCTCCATCGGCAGAAGATTCCCCATCAGAAACCAAGTCGATGACCTCCGGCTCAGGGGAAACTGCCGACCGGGAACCAACGTCCACCACGACCTCGACGATCTCAACTTCCGGGCTCGGTGAACGACCGGGCGCAGCCTCCGGGCTCTCCTCCGGACTGTAGGATGCCTCCCAACAGCACAGCGCAACACGCCTCCTCTGAAAAAAAACAGGAGAAACGGAGATTTTAAAATCGTCCAAATCAAACGCTCCGGTAACAAAAAAAAAATATATATATATATATATATTTCTAAGAGACTGTAACGGTAGCTAACGCTTCGTACAATAATTCCCGTGTTTATGCGCCTCCTTCTGAGGAGCGGGCACTCAAACGGAAGGATTCGTGGACTCGAGCGTTAGGGAATTATGGGTCGGTGTGTCAGAGACGATATTGACGTTTAAATTATACCATTTATTGTTCAAATTACAGGCGGAAATCTTTATTACCCCTTTTTCGGTTCTGTCTTAACTCGGCGTATTCTCTGCTTATATCTATATGCGAATGGATTACAAAAGTTGTCCTCTCGGAACGCCAATCAATGAATATTAATCTCGTTCAAGCACTTGTGTCGCTTATTGTCTCTATTTATCGACTTGTTTTATGGCTTCAAGGCGATATCTTTAATTGAAAATTATTTATTCCGCGTGAACCGCACCAAGCATGCGCGACAGCTTCTCGGTCGACGCGAAGTCCAGCTGGCCGCTGTGCTCGGCTGTCTCGTGGTGACGTCACGGCACGGCGATCGCCTGTGACAGCTCGCTCGCCTCGCGATTTGCAATTGGTGTTAATGTGTAACTTGGACGTTTTTACCTTATTTGTCGGTATCGGAGCCTTCAGAGGGAGTGAACGAACCCCTGGATGTACCTTTTTCCTGTCCTTGGAGGTGGAATATTCGTCTGATCCAACCCGGCAGCGTCTGACCGGTCACTTTGGTCACTTGACCAGTTCATTCCGAATGTCACTTTTATTTTCCCGACTTGTTTAAGTTCACTCAGGCACCAATTTGGATAAGTCCGCCGTAGCACCAAATGTTTATACGTCCTTTTTCGGTGCACACTTTATAAGTCCACTTGGCCCGAAAGTTTGCCAGTCCACGGTTTACAACTTTTTATAAGTCCAAAGTTGGCACGAATTTTATCAGTTCCATCCGGCACCAATTTATAAATCCACTTTGCACTAAATTTTATACGTGCGAATGTCACAATTTTTATAAGTCCTCGGCGCGAAAATTTATAAGTTCTTTTTCAGCACGAGTTACACCAGTTCAAATAGGCACAGAATTTTCTAAGTCCGAACGACACAATTTTTATAAGTCCGAACGGCACAGTTTTTATAAGTTCACCGTGGCACAAAACTTTATAAGTCCGAGCGGCACGGATTTTATAAGTCCGAATGGCACAAAATTTATAAGTCCGTTTTGGCACTGTTTCACTTTATTCACTCTTAGTTCACTTTTACTTTTCACTTTGCACTTTTCACTTTAGTCCTGGAGAGCTGGCCGATGGTAAAGTAGATTGTTCACCGATTCTCGACTGCCGAAATCGCCGACCTTTATACCCCGATTTTGGACTCCCACTCCGTCGGTTTGGCAGATTTCTGGCGGACTCGCGTCTGCGTGCGGTCGCCTGATAATTAAATTTCTGATTGGCTAAGGGCCTTGTCCCTTCTTTGCTTTCCAATCATGAGTCGATACGCTAGTGACGATTATCCGGTCTTATCCGCCGAGCAAATAGTGTGCTCGGTCGGTGCCGTGTGCAACGGCAGTGTCGTCATATTTGTCCAATCGGCGATGCCGATTTTCCCTCGCTTTCGCCTTTCTTCGACCTTGATCGTGTTTTCGCCACCCGCCCGTTCGGCAGCGCCGCTGTACTTCCGAATCCATCGTCTTGCGCGTGCGCGGCGCCTCGGCATCGATCGAGCCGCCGCTCGATCCCGTCGGATGGCGCCACTTGGCTCTCCGCGGGCTTGTCCGACGGCTGCTCGGCATCTCGCGAGACTGACCGCGTCTCCCGGGCTCTCGCGGTGTGACGTCACCGGGGCACTCGGGAGATTTTAATATGTAGGGGAGTTACAAGACTTACCTTATACGCTGGCGGATCCATAACGACAGAACGAATTAAAGC